>BGPR01017012.1:0-33406 GCA_013235015.1 Araneus ventricosus
GGTCCTGAACTAGATACTATCACCAAACATGAAATTTTTCAAGTGATGATTCGCCTAATTTGTTATAAGATTTAAGAAGGTCTAAGATTAAGAGCATTATGATGACAGCCATCATAATAGTTGGCAATGGCACAGTATCATGTTCTCCAGTCAAACTAAAAAAATAACTATCAATTTTTAAAAAACATACTACAAATATCTTATGATTCAAACTTGATTAAAGAGATTCCCCACACTATTCTCATACAATATTACTAGTAATAAATTTAAAACATTTAAACTACAGTAAGTTATATAATTCATAAAATAAGTCAAATCTGAAAATTCAATTGGACAGTACGCATCGCAAATAAGTATTACATATAAGCATCACATATATAAGCATTCATGATGATCAAAATCATGCAGAAAAATATTATTGTCAAAAATATTTAATAATCAAGTAAAATATATCACAACAGAAAAATTCTCTTACGACAGATAACTTGAGAACACAAGAATCGTGCAAGAGGGAAAAAAGCCAGCAATCTTGCCTAGTTTTGAATAATTTCTTTTGATATCACGTAACATTTTGGAATAACCGACCACAAAAATCGAGGAAGCATAATTTTTCAACTTACTTAAAACTCAAGTTGACCTATTCTATAATTTGGGATTATGATAACAGTTTCGACAGACACTGCGAATTTTGAGATGAAAATATTAACTTTATCATTTTTAATTTAAACATATATGACTTTATGAATTTAATTTTCTACAAATTCTGATTCAGGAACCAGTATAAACATTTTAAGTATAAATTATGTATATGTTAGTACAAACCGAAATATACAGAAACGTGTAGGTAATATACAGGAAGTAATTATGTAATGTAATGCACTATAATTTATAAAAAAAATAAACCTTAAAATAACATTAATGAATATTTACATCAAAGCAATATTAAAACAATTTTACTACAGAAAGTGAAACCATGCGAATATGACATAAAGCGGGATTACCGTATCTTTAATTCTTTTATGTTATTTACAAACAACAACACAGTTCACATCAAAATAACGACAAACGTTGCTTTGTTAATCACAGCAGTAAAAGCTTAATAACTTTATTTTCCTTATCTGATTAATTCCACAGATGCAAAAATATTCCCATAACTATTCTCTTTTTGTTTACGAATATAAATAAGCTGCAGTTAGTCAAGTCAAGACGAAATTATTGCCAAATTCTGTTTAATAAACTTTTTGCTTGTCATCTTTTTCCTTATTATGAAGATCGAAATAAATTAAATTTTTATCAAACTAAATTTTAAACATAATTTGATTATTTGATTGAATTTAAACATATTTGATTTTAAAATAGTGAAAATGAGATTTTTCGAGAAATGGCGTACTATTTGTCAGGATATGTACATCTTAACACACGATTGGCTAATGAGACTCAAAATTGTAAACAAATCTTAATTTTTGTTTCGATTCGTGTTCCTGATCAGTGTTCTTCCTTTTTCTGTTAACCATGGCATTGAAACAGTTGAAAAATGCGACATTTTTTAGAAGACTGACAAGTTTTGAAAGGGCAAGCTTTTTAAAAAGCAGAGCCCAATTTAAATTATCGTATAGATTGTCTCACTTTACCTATGTACCTGATACAGTTTCAGCATCAGATGGTAATTTAATGATATTTTCTCTTCAAAACATAACACAAGTGCTGCAGTGGAACATTAAATGGTTATTACTATGGTTTTACACGTAGAAATAACCACATTAAAATATATGTATTACTTATAAACGTTATATCTCTATTACTATTGTATATTCCCATCTAAATGAGAAAAAGAAAGAAAAAACCGTACCGGCAATCAGTTTTTAAAAATTATTTATATTAATTTGAATAAACACTGTTTCATAACCTTAAAAGGAAAGATTCTGTGGAATAAATGCTTTGAAGCATTTTAGCTGCAATAATTGATAGACTTTCTATTAAAACCATTTTTATAATTGACCAGTTTAAATTCTCTGTAAAATAAATGTTTGTATTCTTAGTTTGCATTTGTAAATTGATTTTAAGTTGTCATAGTGTGTTTTATTTTGTACAATAGCTAATTTGTATAATAACCGTTGCATATTTGCTATCGGAACTTTCTATTTAGAAGACAGAAACATGTATATTACTCAGTGTTGTTATTCTTTTGTCTTAAACACTTAACTATTTCATTTTCTCTACTGTATAATTAGATGGCACCTATTTGAGAATGGATGATCCAATGAAGAGCCCATAGTTCACTTGAAATGTTTATCGATTCAACATGAATTTTATATCAAGTTATGATGTGTATTAATGATTTAATTTTAACTTGTAAGTGTAATGAAAATATGATTATTTCATCCACTTATTAGATTCATGCAGATTTATGTAAATAGTTAAATGTTACATTAACAAACAAGAGGGGCATCTATCGAAGAATGTTGGCTTGGATTGATATGTTAAATAATATGCATACAATATTGTATATTTCAATTGATATGTTGGAGATAGGGTGATAGTCAAATCATTTCATGAAACTGAAAAAAAATCAATGTATTGTAATGAAAAGTCTTTCAAAGAGAAGTATAATGTTTTTAAAATAAAATGTCTTCTCTTTTAACAGATTGCCATTTCAGTTTTAATGTTTTAAAAAATTTAGCTGAAAACAGTAAGTTTTCTTTTTTTATGACAATTCATATGATGTTAAAAATATTTCTTAGCTTTGAATACTCTAAAACCTATAAAACAGTCTTAACACAGGTAGTGAATTGCCAGGAAAAAAACCCTGTAGCTACTTGAAGAGATGAGTAGTCAACAAAGCGACAATTAGAAAAGTATGTTTTGTGCTTATCAGCATATATGGGTAAGACTTAAGAACATGAAGCGGTCTCTCGTCATACACCGCAACTTTGCGCAAACCATCCCAAAACTCGTCAAACTGCTGGTTTAGAACAACAGCCATGAATACTAGATTTGGCGAGAAATCGCCAAAAAAATTCAACTTGGCGACCGTACCATGTTCTTAAGTCGAGTCCAGTATATGTAATAAAGTTCCTAAATTTGTTGAAACATGACCCTTCACTCTGAAATGTATGAATTGTTGAGTATTTTCTGATCCACTTTCATTGTGTAAATTTTTAAAGGTAAACATGGAGTTTACGGTGCCGGCCTGCTTCTCGCCAATTCTTCTTGGCGCAATTTCATGTCCCGTCGCCAAATACTGTTTTGGATGTGAAGTACGCTTTTTATTGCTCTCTTGCGCATGAGTCACCTGAAAACGAGAGATTGAGCACGCAATGCCTGTGGCATTTGAAGTGTGTACCGGAGAAATTTTTTAACTTAAAAAAACATCAGCGGTTTCGCTTTCAGCATAGCGGAATAATCGTAGCTTCGCTTATTCATTGAGAAACGAAACACACAGAATAACATACATGGTACTGAATCAATATTCCATCCGATGAATTCCAAATGAAGTTTTATTCAAATTCGAATTTATCGAACAATTGCATCAAAGAGTTGAACAAAACAGTCCAATCGAAACCTGGCACAATATAGCCTGATAAGCAAAACACCGATGAAAGGATCAATTTGTGCGCATGAGCGCTTGTTACTCATTAAAAACATCTAGACGTAACCAAAACAAATGTTCTCTCATCGCCATTCTTGGTGGCAAAGATTTGGCAATCCTAAGAGGAACGATGTAGGCAGGCACCGTAAACTCCAGGTTAACCTTTTTTAAAATGAATTTTATATTCTCACAGAGAGAGATATGTTATGATGGAATATCATGCCCAAGAGTCTTTATTGTTCATCGTATTCTTTTCTTATTAATTTTTATTTAATAATTTCTATTTCATAGTGAATTATTTTTCCTTGGTTGTAAAATACATGAATAGAAGGTGAAAATTAAAAATCTAAATCTGGTGAAAAAGTTGGTTTATTTTTAAATCCATCTCTATTTATCCATATAATAAGCATGAAAGTAGAAATTTTAAATATTTAAATCAAATTATATATTTTTAAAATTAATGTTATAAAGCAGAAAAGAAACATTATGTTGTGAATTCAGAGTTAAAGTGAACCAAGTCTGTGAGATTCATTTCTGAGAAAACAAATCTTGAAATTGATTAGCTGTATTTGGACTTCTAATTGTTCTTGTTGCCTGGTGCATATAAATTGAACTATGGACTTGAGTCATTATTACCTAGAAAATATGACATTACTACTCTACCGTGTTAGTGTAAAATATATAAAGCATGGACTTGGTTCACTTTAAATATGAACCATACATATGATAAAAATTACACCTGTTTAAATTAGGTTAGTGAAATGCATTCTCATTCTAAATTAGCTATATAATTAACAAAAAAAATTTAAGATAAAAACTGTATCAAGATATATTTTAAAATGTTATTTTCATCTTATCTAGGTTAATAGAAGAGACACTGAATAAATCAAATATACTCAGTGTCTCTTTCGATATCATTTTTGTAATCTTTAATATATTATAATTTTCTCAGATGGCTAAAATAGCAGATAGAATTTTCTCATAGAAGGGGGTGGGCTATCTGAAATTTAAGGATCAGAAATTGTAAAATTCTTCAAGAGTGGGGTAACTAGTTAATGATGTTTTGTTTTATGATGGGTCTTGTTACTGATAGGTTTGCCAGTACCTCTCGGTGATAAGTACCATAATGGGATTATCATTTGGTTTTTATCAACCTTTATTTATCAGATTTGAGTCAATATTCTATGATTTTATAATGGAAGTATTAAATTTTTTTGGTTTCAATTGGTAAATTTTGAAAACATATCCTTTTAATCTCACGTTTTTCATTTGTTCCATGTAGGCGAAACAGCTCGCATGAATCTTTTTCAAGCTGTGACGAATGCATTAGACTTGGCTCTCGGAACAGATCCATCAGCAGGTTTGTTTTGTCTTTTTTTAAATTTTCTAAGAAACATATTAATAAATAAAAACAACCGACTGCTAGATTAATTAAATTATATCTATGTTCAGGGCTGGCCCAAACAAAAGTGGGGCCTGGTTCAAAGTTGATTGTGGGGCCTTATAACAAAATAATGATTTATTGCATTTTGGTAATTATTAAATTGCTCAGATTGGAAAAGGACATAATTAATAAATGAATATAATTTATGCATAAGGAATATAAGAAATATAATTTTAAAAATAATTAATTTAATATTTAATTTGATACGACCAAAGTGCACCTACACGAAATCAATAATGAAGTTAATTTAATAATAGTTATTAAATAATCAAAAATAATTATGAAAAGGCAAAAATTTAACCCTCTAGAAGTCTCGCATATGTACGAGGTACTTGTATCGTGCATCGTATTATATATTTATATCATGTTATTTTATAAAAATAAATGCAGCTTATATTTATGTAATCTGTATTTAATAACTCCATACTAAATAAAGATGATGTAAATAAAAATTGCATTTGAATTTATAAAAGAATGATATAATACAAACTCAAGTAATACAATGCACAATATAAGTATCTCCTACAATATGCATGACTGCTGGAAGACTAAATAATCCAAATATGCAATACTTAGCAATGTGGTGTTATACTAAACAAACAATAGTTCGAATTATATTGGATTTCATTCATCTAGAAGTGTATCTTTAAGCTGCCCTGGAAAGGACTATCTGCTGGCCATTAGGAGAACAGATGTGGATCCCCACAGAAGTCCCAGAAGCAATTGTCTCGGAACAAGGAATGTATTGAATGTTATCACCTGAAACCAACTTAATCCATTTCCTGAAGACGTTAGAGCGTATAACTCGCAGTCTCCTGTTTCTGCAATGTTTTACATGTATGTTCGGAAAAACAAACAAATCGCAAAAAGGCATTTTCATTTTGTAAAATCCCTCAGTGGTGCGGGGCCTTTCAGAAGTGCAGGGCCTTGTGCGGTCACACCGTTCGCACCCCCTCCGGCCGGCCCTGTCTATGTTATCAAGAAATGTCACTGTGGTACAAATCTTTTTAAAAGTGCAAACTGTCTTTAACAATTATTTCCTGCTATCCCATAATTCTAACCTGCTGCGTATTGATGTTGAGTTTCAGCCATTCATAAATAGGCATCGCTAAGAATTTAAAATATTTGATTACAACTAATTGTTTGAATTATAATAAATTAATCAATGGATTATATTTGGATTAAAATAGTTTTGTTCTAGTTCCCAAGCAGAGTCATTAAAATAAGGAGACAATCTGCTGTTTTAATGAGTTATACTAGATAAGTCCAATTTTTGTAGCAGACTCAAAAATCTCTTAACATCAGCATCAGCAAGATCACTGTATTTCTTGTCTGTCTTGATCATAGTTGAAAACTATCTTGGAGAACAAGCATTAAGCTTGTCTCACTACCATTATCTAGCTGGGTATCACTGAAAAAAAAAAACTCTTCTTCAAAGCAAGCCCCTTTTCAGCTGTTACCCTTATGAAGGCAATTTAAATTTCAAAGCTCAATGAGTTCAGAGTCAAAGGAATGTTTATCCCCTTCTTATGCTTGGTAACTATCAGTAGCCTGCATGGTTCTCTATATGTCCAGGTGATGGTGCTTAATGACCTCCATGTGTCTCATCTCTTTTATTTGGAGGTGCAATGGTCTGGTTGCAGACCCTCAGCTTCAGGACGAGAGGGTTGTGGGTTGAAGACTTGATTATACCAAAGATCTACTGTGTGTAGGAAACTGATGTGCATTAAAAATTATCCCTTGGGTCAAATGTCCTCCTGCTTATGTAATATGGAAGATAGGAGGTTGAGAGAGATATGTGTTGTCCTTGTTATTTGACCGTGGTTCAAAATTATAAGATTTTAATTTAAAGTAATTTTTAATAACACATTACGTAATTATAGTTTATTTTTAATAATACATTACAATATAACATAGGTAGCATTAAGTTTTTCTCATTTTAATTATAAGATATTTTTTAAATAAATATGAAACTGATTTCTAGACATATCTTTTTAATTTAACCCTACCTTCACAATATTTTTGTTGCTCAGCTGCAGTTATGTAAATGTTTATAAATATGGATAAGGAATACATCGAAAGTAGTTGATCAATGAATTTGCTTAGTTTACCATTTAACTTAAATATTCAATTAAAATTAATAAGTTAAAAGTTTGCCTGCTTTAAGTCAATAATGTAATAAGTAAATTATTTTATTAACTAAGTAAACAGGATTAATTTTAAAAAAAGGCAAGAATGTAAGTGGTTCAAAAATGCATTACTGTACAGTTCTAGATTAAAAGTTAATGCCATCACAATTAAGATATATCCGCCACTTCTGAAGATTTATTTTAATATTCAAAAAATTATTAATATTCAAAATTATTTATTTCTTTTATTTTTTCAAAATTATCTTGACCAATGCAATTTACTTATTTTTAACAGTTGAGTTAATAAAAAAAATTAAATGTCAGTTAAGATAATGTAATGGAATTTTGCAAGAAAATTTGAAATTAATTATTTAATAATATTTTATTCAAAAAATATTAAATTAATTGTATTAAATTTTTTTCTCTTTAATACTCTTAATTTTAGGATTAATTTTTACTTCTCTGGTTCTGTGACTTTGTTAAGTTTCAGTGTACTAGTGCTAATTTAATCAAGTTGTATCAGCATTACTAATAATATATGTGCTACTCATTCTTCATAGGATTCTCAAAACAAAGAGAATAAAACGCCACGAGGCATTTTTTTAGGCTCATTCACTATAATTATTAATATAAAATTTCAGTTTATCTTCTAATAAAAACTTAAGAGCATTTGCCTTTTATGGTCAAATATATTATTCAATGTTGTTTGAAATCTGTCACATTTTACAAGAAATCTACACATTTTGTACTAATATGGGAAGTGTAGTTCTCTTTGAAGTAAATTTCTGTGGCAAATGGATGGTACAATTATTTATCGCAACAGTAGAAATCTATATCAATATCAACTGTAACACCAAGACTCAGCCCTATTGAACCAAAGAGAGAAAACAACACTAGCAAAGTCCTAATATGATATTTGCACGTTCCGACAGTATTCAAACTAAACTCTAAGAATGCCTACTCAGCTATTCTTTACACCAGTTACTTGCAAACTGATTTATGTTCTTTCCATTTGGCTCCACCGTTTTTCGAGTAAGTCTTTCTATCAGATGACATGTGCTATCTCCTCTGGTCCTGGGCACCACTGCAATATGTTATCATATTTGTCAGCTATTTAATAACTTTTATTTTATTGTGGGTTAACACAATTTAAAGTTTAATGATCAGAAGCTAAATCGGACTTTATGACAATAGGATTGTTGGAAACTTTGAAAGTTGTGTTTGTTTCAGGTCTTTGTCTTTCATTGATCTGAGATAAAATCATAATAATTGGTCAATTGATAAAGTCATAATCATATCGTTAAAGCATAATATAATTGTAACTATTAACTGCTCTTTGCTGGCAGAAAGGAATGCAAATTATATATTTTCTTTAAAGTATATTGATCATTCTTGTGGATATTAAAAGATTTGTAATATTTTTCCAGTCATCTTTGGTGAAGATGTTTCATTCGGAGGTGTATTCCGATGTACAGTTGGCTTACAAGATAAATATGGTAAGGAAATTAAATTACATTAAGCATTTTATGAAACTGGATCTCTGATTCTGAATTTCTTACTTAATACCATCCCCCTTTTACAAATTTGCCTCATTTTACAGGCTGCTAGAGAGACTTCTTAAGTACTAAAATACAAGTACATCAAATGCAGGAGATAGATTTATAAACTATTTATAATGGCATTCTATTTTTCTCATAGAAAACAACCAAGACCTAATAAAGATAAATTAGCAACAATTTAAAAAATTACAGAAAAGGTTATGCAAGCAATGTAATAAAAAATGGATGACAATTATTGAATGGAGACTAAGTTTTCATTTTGTTCAAAAGATTTATCTTCCAATCTGTAAAGAAGGACTGTTTTATTACAGTGAATGAGATATTCCCACTAGAAAGGTAACTTGGATCCAGAGGATGCAGTGAGTCCAGGAGCCCCCATTTAAAAAATTGGATAGAAAGATCCTTGTTAATACTGTTGGTTGCTGTAACTGATATTTTCTACATATGAAGCTAAAATATGACTTTTGTAAAACTAATCATAGCTTATAGTTCATATTATGATATATTAAAACAAAAAAAAATTGACTAATTAATGAAGAATGTACAATTGATAAATTATAAAGATGCAAAGACTTAAAATTATATCTGTATTCTTTGATTTTTTTCTTTTATAAAAATAACTATCATTATCTTTTGCTATCTATAATTTTATGATAAAATATTTTTACTCACTGACACAACATTGTCAAAATCATGGAAACATACATTCAATATTAGAAACATCATGTGTGAAACATTATGCAGATTAGTGCTAAAAATATATGCTTTCTATCTTTTTATAGTATTTGTTGAACGATTTGGCTGCTTATTTTCTGTGGACACTGACAGAACTATGACAAATTATACTGTTTTGTTATATTGTGATTAATATTTGAGAGTCCTAACATACAGAGAGTCATTCATATAATATGAAATGAAAATGGAAAATGAATTAAGATGTTGGATTATACATCTTGTTTTTAAATTTATTTGTGAACTATTGAAAGCAAATTTTTTAAACTACAGTTTTATGATGAGAACAATTATTGAACTGAAGTTCTTTTTTCAAATTTCCTCTTAAACTAATGTGAATGTGGGAAGTGAAATGTAAATTGATGTAGATCCTTCATGAAAAAAAAAAGGATTCCAATTAAGTATTTTGTTTATAAATATTTATCTCATTTTAAAGCAATATCATTCCTTTAAAGGTCGTGATCGAGTATTCAATTCTCCATTATGTGAACAAGGCATTGTAGGATTTGGAATAGGCATGGCAATTGCTGGTGCTACACCCATTGCTGAAATACAATTTGCTGATTACATCTTTCCAGCTTTTGATCAAGTAACCTATGGAATTAATCCTTAAATAATCTATATATAGTATATAAAAGAGCTTTTTTGTGTGTGTTTGTTCTTTTTTATCTTTGTTATGTATAACCAGACCATTAGACATATCAGGACCAAATTTGGTGGATTGGCATAAGTGGAAGCTAATGCCATAAAAATTATTAAAAATTTGCCTATTTTCACAAATTTTCTGCATATATTCTCATTGGAGAAACGTAATTTTTATATTATTGTAAAGTCCAGACTATCTCTATCATTAAGAGTAATTTGAAGATGCTATGTAGCCTTCCTGATTTTTAACGATTTTTTTAAGTTTTCGTAAACACCTTTCCTCTCCAAGCATCTCTCTGCGAAATTTTTCCTCCATTATTATTCACATTCGCTCAAGACATAATATTATGCTTCCATGTTTTAAATTATTAGTTCTTGTATTTCTCTCTCTTTTTTTTTTTGTCTTTTAATGTTTTATTTTGCAACATATATTTTTGGCCACCTTTTGTTCACTAGATTTTTAAGTTTATATTTTTAATCTGGTCAAATAAACTACTGTCATTGTGTTAATGATCTCTTCCAAGCAACCTTGGGCTGTCAGATTGTTGATATATAAATTGCACTTTGAGATTTAAAATAATGCATACTATTTGTGTATTTTATTTCTCATCAGATTGTAAATGAAGCTTCAAAATTAAGATTTAGATCTGGAAATGAATTCAATTGTGGAGGTTTAACAATCAGAGCACCTTATGGAGCAGTTGGTCATGGAGCTCTCTATCACTCTCAAAGTCCAGAAGCATTTTTTGCACATGTGCCTGGAATTAAGGTAAAATTCTTTGCAATTTCCTATTTTTTGTACGAGATGTGCTATCTACTTCCATCATAATTTTCAAGTCATAAAACTGATAAATATTGCAATAATAAAAACTTTATATAACAGCAATTATAATGGTAAGATGGTCCACAACAACAATGAAGAATGGGTCATTTATTCTATGAAAGTTTCATTTACTCGAAATTCATTGTTAATTTTTGATATTCTTGAATTTTTAAAAAAATTGCAGTATATTTTGTGGCTCAGTTTTTGTTTTGTTTCTAACAATCACAATTGTGCCCATTTTTACTTTCTCGTATATGAAGTATACAAAGAGAGAGTATTGTAATCGTCAAAAAAATTCGAACTCGAGATTTTGACGATTCTCCAATTTTAGACCTCTCTGAGTCCGAAAAACACAATTTTGAAATTATGTCTGTCTGTCTGTGAACATGATAACTCAAAAGCTATTAAAGCTACAGGGATGAAATTTGCTATGTGGTCTTTACACATAATTTGTAGGTTTCTATCAAATTTTGG
The DNA here is from genome assembly GCA_013235015.1 of Araneus ventricosus. NCBI lineage: Eukaryota > Metazoa > Arthropoda > Arachnida > Araneae > Araneidae > Araneus > Araneus ventricosus. The sequence continues at coordinate 11,396 of BGPR01017012.1, forward strand.
ACAAAATCTGTCCACAGGAAGTCTGTCTGTATGTCCATGTTAATGTGAACGTGATAACTCACGAACTTAAATAGCTAGGTGGATAAAATTTGGTACACATTTTTATCATCAGGAATGTAGGTTTGTATCAAATTTTGGTCCAAAACCGTCAAAGGGACTTGAATGTCTGTCTGTATAATCGCATACTTTTGAACACAATAACTTCTTTAAAAAATTACTTTGATAAATGAAATTTGGTATGTGGCCTTCTGACCTTAATGGTAGATTTGTGTCAATCGATTAAAATAAAAAGGCATTTAAATTGCAAATTTCGTTTTCTTTGTCTTACACCCAGCCCTATTGGTAATCACACCGGCTTCTAATTCCACTTCCACGTTAGACGACCTTTGGAAATCGTGGTATGACGTTTCGCTTATTTTTTTTCTCCACTGCGTTAGGGCTTCCTGTTCATTTTACTGCCTTTTAACTTTTTTTTTCTCTATCTGTGTTAGAAGTATACAAGAAAGTTTAGGGGAGACCACTCCCGCTGCTTGTTAAATAGATAAGCAGAAACAAATTTGATATGAAATTAGATTATCTAAAGTAATATCAGTTAATTAGGGATTGTTAAATTTAAAGAAAAACAGTCTGATATTGTAAAATATATCCCATAAGGCATCATAAACCATTGTAAATTTTTTATAAATGGTGCTTTTTTAGTAATTGATACATCCTTGTTTTCAAAACCCCATTATTGTATTTTGTTGCCAGTGGCGACTCTTGCTAAATCATCATGTGGGTGCTGTAACGTAAAGTTCTATACTGCGTACTAATGATTTCTGCAAAAGTTAAATTAGGATCTTTTTAATTTATTTTCAATAGTTTAATACTCAGTTAGTAACAAATTATTATTATATTTCTGACTTCAAATTATTTTTATAAAGAAATTTTAATTTAGAAATTACTAATTTTTTTAACTAACACAATAATTTAGAATTTCTTAAATGATTTTTCACAGTTATTTTTGCTAAGTCTCTTATTCTCATTTATAAGGATTGAGAGAATCGACTGAACATGAAAAAAAATTCATTGAAAGCTGTTAGTTGAAATAAATACATTATGGGTACTAAAAACTACTTGAAATTGCTCTTCTGGTTTTATTTCGAGCAAAATGAATAATAACGTTTTACACAATATTGGTATGACCATCAAATGATTTGAAAACGCTAACAGACAAACAATTTCTTTGGAGGGTTTCGCCCAAAATTTTCTAGATTCACAAATTTGATGTTGAGATCTCATCCCACATTTCATTCCTCAAGATGTTTCGGTTTAAGAATTATAATGTTCATATGCAACGGGGGGAAAAAATCACTCAAATTTATCTACAATAATTTTTAAATTTATCATTGCTTATTACTTCATTTTCCTTTATGATTCATTTTGAAAATTATTTATTTTCAAATTTTATCTCATGAAACATTCTTCCTCTGTGAAAAAAATGTTTAAAACGATTCCCTTATCTTGCGGAATAGGGAATCGTTATTTCCTATCTCGCCGGTGCTACTCCGTTCCCAGCTAGGTTAAACGTCTATTGGAAAAAAAGGGAGACCGGGATTGCAAAGTAACTGCACATGCTCAAAACTGGAATAAAGGGACTTTCCAGTTCTCGAAGATGAAAACGCTTTTTGAGAAGACAGCAGATAGGGAAATGTCTCGGAAGTGGCCTTGGTTTTATCCAGCTTTTCGGCACAGCTGAAACCATCAAAAGTTAATTTATTGATAGATTTGGATATTATTTCAAAACTAAATAAATAATTTAATTCATGCACTGGAAAAAGCTGGGGGTGCTGCAGTCCCTATACACAAGCCGCCCCTGTTTGTTGCTGAATGTAAATTAATTATGCATATATACCAGGACTTTTTAACCTTTTGAGGATGGCCACAAATTTATGATATTTAATAATAATTTATTGTATGAAAAATTCTAATAAAACGTTCCACGTTAGTGTCACACCGACATATCAGTCGGCAGCTAAAAACCACAAGAGCCAACTTGTATTTGTGATAGTCGTGAAAGAACATAGCAAGCAGCTGGCATGCCCGTGTGACAGTCGGCTTCAAAGGGCTAGATTTTAATTCACAGTTCTACTTCAAGCAAAAAAGTTTTGTTCACCTCATTTTCATCCAAAAAATTTCTGTGACCCCAAAATTGGAAAACAATAAGAAAATGGTTCTTTAATTTATTTAAACTTTTTATTAAATCAAAAAGACATAAGCTTAAAATAGTTATTCACCAAATTTTAATGAAATATTTCAAGTCCTTTTGAGAGTGAGTTTGTTCCTTTTTTTCATTTGAGATTTTCTCAACTTTTTACTAACAAAATAAAATCAGAAGAGATATGGCTCTGTGAAAGTTTTTAAATTTTTTTTTTTCACACTGCAATTTAAAAAGCCCTGATATAAACTATTTCAGATGTTCATTACTAAAGTGAGTTTTTACTTTTCTTTCAGGTAGTTATTCCTCGAGGTCCTTTACAGGCAAAAGGTCTTTTGTTAAGCTGCATAAGAGATAAAAACCCTTGTATTTTCTTTGAACCCAAAATTTTGTACAGAATGGCTGTTGAGCAAGTACCACTGAAAGATTATGAATTACCTTTATCAAAAGCTGAAATTCTTACAGAAGGTATTGTTCTTTGTTAATCATGTATCCCACAAAATGTATCTTACAATTATTATTATATATTGAAAAATACTTGTTACTTAGGTGTCCTTTTCAAAAATTTTTCAAATGCAGTGTGGATTTTATTTTTTTTTATTTTTAGTGATATTTTCGAAAACTTCCTAAAGTGCAACTTTTTCTCTTTAGTGGCACCTAGAAAATTTTTTTTCCTTGTTCATTTAACTTTGCCATTTCATCCCCAAGTGCTATTGCAAATCTTTAATATTCCTTTTTAAAGGTCTGATGCAATGTGAAAATATCTTTCTTTTTGTTATAAGAAATGCCATTAACAGGGATGAGATTCTTCCGCTTTTTCGCGAATTTCCGCTTTTTTTGTTATTTTGAAGAAATTCTGCTTTTTTTGTCTTTTTTCTCTCAAAATTCCATGTTTTTTTTTACCGCAAAAATTTGCTTTTTCTTCCGAAAATTCCGCTTTCACACAAAGAAAAGAAACCTTCCATTTTCAAAAGAAAATTCTGGGAAAATATGCTCGACCGTGCGGCTTAACTCCACCGGCTAGGAAACTAGCTGATTCATCTTCTACTGACGAATCAACATTATATCGGCAAGCTCTACAAGGATGAACATTCCAACATTCAGTGCCATTCAATTATTAAATACCACCTTTTTGCTGAGAACAAAACCCCTGTGGCATATTTTGCAAAAAAAATATATATATATATTTTTTTTTGCATGAACATGTTGAAAAAAAAATTAGTTGGAAACTTAAGGTCATCTTGTAGGGCGTACCAAGATAAAGAAATAAAATTGCAGTGATATACAGGTGGTAAATGTTTTAATGTCTAATTTTGTATTTTCTGATGCACCTGATGATGTGTTAAACTTGTTTGTTAACTTTTAATGTGAATGATTTAATAATAATTTAATATTCTTTTTCTTATTTATACATACTGAATTATAAATAATTAAGTTATTAATTATTATAGTGTAATATTTTCATCATATTGCGTGTTCTGATGTTTTACTTCTTAAAACATCTTTCGCGTATAAATTTTGGTACAAATGTTTTGCTCGCGTATGATTTCAGTCTTTTTGCTTTTTTGCCGATCTCATCCCTGCATTAAAGTTGCTGCCCTTATTCTAATTCACTCTTGGCAAGTGCCTTATTTGTCTCACACTATTCCCAGTTTTGTTTAAAAGCATATGCATTTGGCATTTTTTTTTTTTGTGAATATAAATAATTAGAAAATTGAAATTGTACATTTCTACATTATTTATATTATTACTTGTATTTTGTGCAGTACTTTGTATTATTAAGAATTTAAAGAAGAAGAATCCTCATGTTTTAATTCTCTTCTCATTTTAAGAATTCTCATGTTTTCTGTAGGTGATGATGTCACTGTTATTGGATGGGGAACACAAGTGCATGTTCTACGAGAGGTTTGCCAGTTAGCTCAAGATAAATTAAATATTTCTTGTGAACTTATAGATTTAGTGACAATTCTTCCATGGGACAAAGAAACGGTTATTAATGTAAGCAATCTTTTTGCAAATATAGCTTATAATTGTTCTCTAAGTACTTGTTTATTTCAAAATTTTCTTTCATAAGACCTTAATTATAAAAAGTGCTGTTTTGTTGGCCTATTCTGCATGCTATGTAGATGACTTTACCTTTTATTTAATTTAAAGTAAATATGTTGGAACAAAATTTCAATCTTCTTATATCTGAATATACTGGAGCTAAAGATAGATTTGTCAATTATTTTAAGATGTGTTTGGCTCAAGATACAGACTCTCATGTGAAATTATTGAAAACATTATTAATATTTTTATCTGACAAGAGAGTTCTAAAAAAATGATGTCTGACTGAATAAAGTTTATTTGTAAATAAGATGTAAATAGCCTAAATAAATTATTTTTTTATAAAGGAAGGCTATTTTCTTCAGTCTGATGCTACAATATCCATTCATAAAAAAATTCTTTCCTTATGTACAAATTTAGTTTGACATAAAATTACTTTGTGATGTAAAGTGTAGCTATATGTTCTGAACATATTTTACAGTCTGTGAAAAAAACTGGACGCTTGCTTGTTGCCCATGAAGCTCCACTAACTGGAGGATTTGGAGCTGAAATTGCAGCTACAGTTCAAGTAAATAGTTTTCATTTTATTAGTGTTTTCTTTGGTTGCTAAAGTTAGATAAATATGTAGGATAACTATAAACAAAGTAAACTACTTCAAAATTAAGAAAATGGGAGCATTTTAAGTTATGTATTGTATTTTTCTTAAGTCTAAAGCATCTTTTTATAATCCCATAGAGAAACGATATAATTCTGCACTAATGCTAATATATTTTATAGCTGTAACTTATTAATTGTGATGCACCAAATCACAAATATTATAAAGGCAGGACAACAGAAGCTATTTATTCTTATTTGCTTACATGGTCTAAATGCAAAGTAGGTGACGTGTGCAGAATGGGCGGGGCTTATCAAGTTTGGAATTACAGTTTACTTAAATAAAATTGAACAAAATTATCTTAAACTATTGAAGAGAGTTTAAAATATATATATTTTTAAATGTTTTCAAATGCAAATAAAAGTTTGGCCACCATTTTCATATTTTGGTGGTCCAGGTGGTGAAGCCATGAAGTCCTGCGTGCGGGGGAGAGGGGTGGGTGTAGTCAAACAGGGCAGCTGTTTATAAACATCCATATATAATGCATGATTTTATCTTACAAATTTGAATTTCTTTCTTGAAAATTTCTAATTTTTCTGTAAAATGATTTGACAGTTATATTCATGATACGAGCTCATTTTTCAAAATTCTGTAATGTTTTTAATTGTTGATTGAAGTTGGATTCTAGTATAATTTTTTCTAAGGATTAACGTGTGAATTATTGTATCGCGTACATAGGTAATAATTGTAAGTTCATAATTTTCATGACTTGTTAAAATTCCCGTATATTCAAATTTGTGTATATGAAAGTTCTATTCAAAATATAGTATGGGATTTATTGTCCATCCTAAGTTTGGAAAGTTATATCCAATGCTTTGTTATGGATTTACACTGAATTTCATGTTCAGTAGTTATTCCACATTTCTGTTGATGATGTTATCCCATGTTACCATAAATATGTCAAGTAACAAAGACATGGAAACGAAACTTGGAGTTGCATCATTAAAAGCTGTTTTATTTGGCAATTTATGAATAACTGTGTTACCTTCAAAAAAGCAGTGGAAACAAAGAGAGAGTTTACAGATTGTGTTAGTATTCATTGAAAGGATGTATGGCAGATTTATGACTTTCAAGAACCTGTAAAAGGTATCATTTAAAATTCTGATTCACAGAACCAGATGATTTTTTGTTGACAGAAAGGAATTCAACATCACTATATGACTGAATCAGAAACACAAAATCTACTATTACAAGATATTATTTACAACTCTGATTCAAAGATTAGGATAAATTTTTATTAACAAAAAGAATTAAAACATCAATTTATGATTTGCTTAGGAAACAAATTTTACTGTTGTGTTGGTTTAAAAAAATAATGAATCACATACATGTAATCACAGAAATACCATTATAACTGCTCCTGTTATTAGCACAATTATGTCAGTTGGAACACTGTCTTGCAAGATTGCTTATCACCATCACTGCAAGCATGATCTTGTACTGCCATTTGTTGATCCTCTACTGAGCTAGTTCTGGAACTTCTTGATACATCTACATAACTAGCAGACTCACATGACCTTTAATGTATTCTTTTATGTTAAATATTTCCATTTTGTGTTACTTTAGAGTCGGCCGTTCATGAGCGCTCCACTCTACTCCATGCCATTCCATTTTTTTAGCCTATCCATTTAGGCAAATAATTCACAACCACTCCACGCAATTAAAATCCATCCCCTACTACACCTACTTCTTCCACCCTCGAGGGCTGCGGAAGTCTAGTGGTAAGGTCTCGGCTTTGGTGCCAGAGGGTCCAGGTTCAAAACCTGATTCCACTGAAGATCCGCTGTGTATGGGGCCTGTTAAACACTAAATAATATGTAGTGGCCAAACGTCCTCCCATTGGTGTGGCGTAAAAATACCCACACTGGCCCGGCCTACCCAAAAAGGGTGTAAGACCGGTAGAGGACCAGTGGGGAGACCTCCACCAACATGTGGAGGACGGGATTTATTGGGTACAATTAAAAAAAAATGATACAGGCATTGCCCGAACAGGGGCAGTAATTTTAAAAACAAGAGAGCTGGGAGTGTAAACATGGTTCGACCCACCACCTAGTTCCAATTCTCATCAGTTTTTCATGCTGACAACTGGTTTTGGTGTGGAGTACAGTGCTTGTGAATGTCCAGCCTAAGGTATGCATAGTTATTTAACTAAAAAAAAATTGGATTTATGAATTAAAACTTAATATTTTCCTTTTTCAGAATGAATGCTTTTTGAATTTGGAAGCTCCTATTCAACGAGTAACTGGCCATGATGCTCCTTTTCCTCATATATATGAACCTTTTTTTATCCCTTCAAAATGGAGATGTTTTGATGCCATCAAAAAACTAATCAATTTCTAAGAAAATTTTGTTACATTTTTTTGTTAAATGGCAGCATGCGACTGTTTCTGTCAACATTTCTATGCTATGCATTTTTTAATGCAGACAAACATATGATAAAGACTATTGCATTTAAAAGTTATTTTTATATTTAAAAACGTTGTTTTAATTTCTTTGTTGTGTAAATAAAGTTTAATATATTGCATTATAGCTTTGTGTTCTAGAATTTGCATTAATGTATTCATTCTCAAAAATTAACACATTTAACATTTGGCTTAGCAATTTCTTATACATTGCTGAAATAGCTTCTGCCCAGATAGTCAGACTCTTGCAACATTTTAATGTCAAAAAATCAGGGTGCCATGATTTTCTTTTCAATATTTACTATAAAAGTAAATAGTATTAAATTCCAGTTTTATTTTCAGAACATTTTTATCATTTATCTTATGAACATAAGTTAACTGACGAGGATCTTGAAATAACTGGAACTGTCCTCGTTTTTTTTCTTTTTTTTTTCTCCTGAATTGGAAAATTGCCCCACTTTTTTTATTTCAAGTAAATATTTAGATTCAGAAAAGAAATGATTGATCATCTAGATTTCATAAAAAAAAAGCGGGAGTGTTCTATCCTGAACTTCCATTGTAAAAGTACTCTTTGGGTTTAGCTTCATTGTTTTGTGATTAGAATCAAATATTATTTTGGAAAGTTTCTCTTCTGACAGAAGAATTTTGCCTAAAATTTTAAACGGATCTACAGTTTGCTTGTCTTATTGCCATGAGAAGGTAAAAATGTTTAGTCTTAATTAAAATGTTAAGAAATTTTGTGCAAAGTTTCCAGAGGTTGTCAGTACAACTTTTCTTCAGTGTTTTCCATCCACAAATCAATATTTAATCGTATGTAAATGCGATCCAGTATGATACCCAATGTCAACCAAATTTTATAAGAACTACTGGCAGCCAATTTTGAAAGAACTCGAAACTTCCATTTTAAGACTGGTGTGGACAGTAATACCTCACAAATAATGTTGAACTATTAAGAATGAGGCTTATATTATTATCTTTAGCAGTTTTGGTAGTAAGGCTGTTCCATTCACTAATTTCCATGGTGTTTAATGATCTTCAGTTAATGATGTTATTACCAAAATCTGATGAATGATAATGGTGAGTGGTGTGCTATTTAAAAAATTATTTGCACATAAGGTTAACTTTAAATGATAATAAAATATGATACAAAATGAAGGAAAACACATTTTCAATATCATACTCATTTCAGATTTAATTTAAACATTTCACTAATTATTTTTGAGAAAATGGAGAGGGATTCTTTCCAGTATGTTATGTTTAAAGAGTGAATTTTTTTTTGTTTGATGAAAAGTTTCTGTGAATACAGTGTTCCATTTTTATTTCACAGATCTTCATGTGGGAAATGTGCCCCCCCCCGGGGGGGAGGGGGGCAACTTTATTGGATGTTGGATCATGAGGCATAATTAATTGTCATAACAAATGCTCTATCTGTTCTCTGATTTACTCTATATGGAAACTGGAATAGATGAGGACAAAGTGCGAAAGACAAAAGTCTTAGAAAACTTTAATAAACCAGATGGTTAGGATTGAAGCATTCTTATTCTGAGCACTATAGATTAAAAACAGTGATTATAAGAAAGTATAGTCTTAGTGATATACATAAAGGCAAGTATGCACTTGTGAGCCAGTTCATGAACTGTTCAAAGCTTGTTCAAGGGAATTATTTTCTTTAAGAATCACGGGAAACCAGCAAACCCATTTTGAATCACTAATCATTGTCTGTCAGTTGTTAATGGAGGAGTCTTTTGAGGTGCATTGGAATACACCTTGGTTTGCAGATGGACTTTGCAGGTTCACGGGAAACAGTGAACTGAACTCAAGCATGTTCCTTTGTGTTCTCAAAAAACCAATAGGATTTGGTTCGCTGCCCGAAAACCCCGTACACACTTATGAACCAGCTGCTCGCAAACAAATTGTATGGGGTTTTTGATCAAACCGTTTAATTGTATACACCAGTAGCATAGCGATAGTGAATGGTGCCCCCCCCCCCCAATCGCCATCAGTGGTTTAGCATGTCTAAACAGCGCCCTCCCCTTTTAGCCCAAATATATTGCACGATGATTTCGTGAAGATATCGTAATAATATTGTAAAGCATCTTGTGCTTTTAAGACAAGGTATTATTACAGGGTTCGTACACATCCTTAAAAGTCCTTACTTTTACATTTAGTCCTTAAAAATCCTTATTTTTATGTCCCATTTTTAAAAAGTCCTTGAAAGTCCTTACTTTTTACTCTGCCATTATTAAAAAATTTAAAATTTCACCTATTATCGTTTTTCTAATTCCTCCTTCTCGGCGGCTCTAATCTCGGTCGACGTAGCTCTCGCGGAATGGGGTAGGGGTGGGGACGACACTGCTCGCGTTCTACGAATCCATATCCATCGCATACACTTTGGGAAATAAGGGGGGAGTTACAGATGGCCTTTATTGGTCCATGGTTCTATAGGAATGATTGTCAAAAGTGCTGTTACCATTATTAGAACAGTATCAAAGTGATAAACCTTTACTTCCATTTTTTGCCAATGATGTTTTTAAAACTTGTTAATGATTGCATTCGACATTTCAAAATTTTGAAACCAGAGAATGAAAGAATTGAGAAACCTGAGACTTTATGCAAATTCAACTTCAGTGACCCAAACTTGTATAGTGATAAAAGTTAAGTGTATTTAGGATTTGCTGCAGAGCAACTAATAAAAGAAAAGATAAAAAATAAGGAATTAGCAGACGGATGTTTTCACACTCAGACAGGATAGTCGGAAAAACATCATAACAATGATAAAACATTTTGTGCAGAAATGTCCTGTGAATTACGTACTAGTAAGACCTGCGATTTGCATTGATCCATGAGTAATGGCTGGATATCCCGAAAAAGAACAGGAAAAAATGAAAAAGGTATTGATTGTGTTGTCGCAAAATAAACGCATTTTGGAAAAAGATTGCGACGAAATTTTGTTACTCTATGCAGATTTTCTGTTAAATATTGTAAAGCCAAATTCATTTGAATTTACTTCTTTCAATCCAAAGAGTGTTTCCTTTGATACTTTTTTACAAACTTATTTTAGCAATAATCATTATGAAAAAGTTTTGGAAGATTATCAAAATGGTATTAATACTGTCACATGGACAATGAGGTTTTTCGGTGAAAGGCCCTGGAAATAGAAAATTTAAAAGATGCTTCATATATTTCCCAGCGTGTAAATCATGAATTTATTAAGCTGTCTGGGGCTATTTATGACTTAAAAATTACTAAAGAAATGAGGGCGGCTTCCACCTCAGCTAGAGCAAAATACATTCAGTATTTAGAAAGTGAAAGATCCAAAGAAAAGACTGAAACGAAAAGCTCTAGAGGAGGAAATAGATTTTTTGAAACAAAAGAAAATGTTCCTCCAAATGGACATACACCAAACAAATGAGAAAGCAAATGATTTAGCTAATGAGGCTGAAAAGTCAAAGGACATAAATTTATTTATTCAATCGCATAAACTAAGAAAACAATTTTTGAAAAAGAAATTAAAATAAATACCTTGGATGTAAAATTGAATGAAAAAAGTTTGGAATTAAAAGATATTTAATTTGATTACCAGTTTCATGGGTTTTTTTTTCATCAATTTATTAACTCATATTTTTAGGAGTTTTGTTGTGTTAAATTTATAATGTGTCTTCTATGTTTTACATTATACTTTATCATCTAATAGGTTGAATTTGCAAAAATGAGACATTTTGTTTAAAAATGCGTGCGACAATTCTGTAAGTTTATTCAATTTAGGGGTCCTTATTTTTTGGTTTTTTTTTAGTCCTTAAAAGTCCTTGATTTTCTTTTAAGGAAATGTGTATGAACCCTGTATTATTATTATTACTATTATTATTTTTTTTTCTCCCTAGTCTTATTTGGTTTGAAAAAATGAGATTAATGTTTGAGATGTTAGATGGCATGGACAGTTACATCATGTGCTTGACGCTATTAGGGATGTATACAATGAACAGAATAAGTGCAGAATGCTATAATAACAAGTTCTAAATGTCTATCACAATTTCAAGTTTAAAAAAAGCAATGTTAAGAGGAATCATGAATATCAAATAATGCATAAGAGATTCACTTGAAATAAAACTCAGTCACTATTAATGGTGAACAAGCTGGTGGCTAGTGTATAATATTTAGAGTTCCGAAAGACTGCCCTGACCAGCAGGAGTGGCGTTAGAGTTTGCCTGATGGGGGGGCACGACCTGCTGTATGAGGGGACGAATGTGATTAAATTGGTCTCAAATTTTCGCCAGATCTTTATTTATCAACTAGTTGAATACCCCGCGCGAAAATTTTGCCCGACGGGGGGCACAGCATCCCGGACAGGGACGACTCGGTCCCCCCTCTGGCCCCACCCCTGCTGACTAGAAGGAGAAAAGTAAAGTTCTCATTTCATTTATTAAGAAGGCAATCTTGTACAGAAGAACATTGTTAGTAGAATAAAAGCTAATGGATATTAATTTAAGATCCATCTGTTACGAAAAAATAAAATTTAGACATAGATATGTTAGAATAAAATCCTCTGCAAAAAAATTTTGTCTGTAAAGTAACAATTAAGGACTATGTATTCAAAAGCATTTTTTTAACACTTAAGGGATACTTGGCCCTACGCAATTTTCTCAGATTGCGTGATAATTGGTAATTTGTGTGTGACATTTTTATTTGACCTTTGGTCATATGGTATATTTTAGGCAATTTTCATTCCAATCTGAAAAGCCATCGTAATGGTGTGTAGATAAATATGTTTCGGGGGTACAAAAGTAAATTTTCACTTTTTCATTTCTCAGTTTGTTGGAAGTTTAATATGGAAAATATGATGAATCAAAATACTTCTGAGTTTTACGCATACTTCTAGCTATAATTTGACATACAATGTTATGCAAATTCTGAATTCTATATGGTTTAATTTTTAGATTATGTTGAAAAAGTGAAGTTAGGATACTTGATCCTAAAAAGTTAAGGATACTTGACCCTATGAAAACCGATTGCAGCTTCGATGTCGTAACCGACTAAAGTAGATTTTGTGGTTGGGATCGGTTTTCTGGTGCGTGGAGTTTGTCAGCAATATTGGAAACTCAAATATAGAGAATAGTTATTTAGAGTTTAGTTTTTGTTCTTGGTAATTATTTAATGAATAAAATTTCTTTTCAATATGATAATTAAAATTTCTTTTTAATTTGAAATTAATTTATTTAAAAAAATTAAAGTTAAAAGAATTAATTAAAAGAAAATTTTAAACTTCAATTAAAAAGAATTGGAAATAAATAATTATTTAAAAAAGAATTGAAATTTGAATAATTTATTTTTTCCTCACCTGAGAAAGAAGGATTTATTTATTATTTTTATAAAAATCTTTTGCTGGAACTATTTGTCATAATTTGGTTTTATTTAATGTTTCACCATTTCTGTTGAGTTCCTCTTTCTTTCTTAATATGAATTTTCTCCTAAAATATATTTTTATGTTTTCGCTTTTTATTTTTCTTTAAATCTTAGAAAAACCGAGTAAGTCTATTACAGAATGACACAGGCTTTGAACAAAAAAAGCTGAATTTCATAAATAATGAATCGTGCCAAGCATAAATACCGAAAAGTAAGATATATATTGATTAATGGAACAATAAAATAAATAAATTTATACAAAAAGTTCTTGTGAGATATTGAAAATATTGTATAATCTTCTATACTTATAAAAGGCAATGTTTGTGTGCGTGTGTGTGTGTTTGTCTGCGATGTCCAGACGAATCTATCGCACTTACAGCCATGAAATTTGGCACACAGATAGTCGTAATGGTGACTGAGTGCACCTCGAAGCCGAAATTTTAAATTTTAATCTAGAATTTTTTTTATTTAATGTTTTGTGTTGTTTTGGTTGATTTTTCGCACTAATTTCTCATTAGAATGGTTTCAAATAATTGTACGACAAAAATAGATAGACCATCGGAAAGAGCACGCGATTTCCGTTCTAATGAAGTTAGTTTTGAATTTCTATCTTAAATTACTGAATTTTGAGAATTTTTTTTAAAATCAGTCAGTTTTGCACCTAAATGTTGGTTCTGTTTTTAAATTTGTTGCATCCGACTTTCTAATAACACTATTATTTTCAATTTTTTTCAGCTTATAACTGCAACGGTTCTGTCGGATTTAAAACGAGAATGGTTAAAATATCTTTTTTAGTTTTTTTAAAATTAATTTTTTCCTGGTAGTTGAACGATATGTTTCCTCTAGCGAAGCTTTCGCCCACGACAGTCTCCGGAACGTTGCGGGCAATTTCATTGGCTGAAGGGCCAGGGTGACGTCATTACTTTCGCGTTCTGCGAGGAGATGATGTATTTACTCCATGACCTCGATTATTATTTTTAAGCGTATCTTAACTTATTTCTTTGGCTTTCATACTTTGCTCGCGGTGTAATAAATATCACATTGTAATTTTTTAATATTATTTGGATTTAACGGTACTCGGTCGAGAGGAAAAGGAGGCGGACCAACTCAATAATATATATATATTTCTGTTTTGATTTAGTTTTTAAAACTTTCATTTATGCAATTGTATGTGGGCTTTTTTTTATTTTGTTGAAATCCCGATTCCACGGGCAACGCCGTGCGCGTACTGCTAGTCTATACTTATAAAAGGCAATGTTTGTGTGCGTGTGTGTGTTTGTCGGCGATGTCCAGACGAATCTATCGCACTTACAGCCATGAAATTTGGCAGACAGGTAGTCGTAATGGTGACTGGATGCACCTCGAAGCCGAAATTTTAAATTTTAATCTAGAATTTTTTTTATTTAATGTTTTGTGTTGTTTTGGTTGATTTTTCGCACTAATTTCTCAATAGAATAGTTACGAATAAGTTTACGATAAAAATATATACACCATCGGAAAGAGCATGCGATTTCCGTTCTAATGAAGTTAGTTTTGAATTTCTAACGTAATTTACTGAATTTTGAGAATTTTTTTAAAAATTGTCACTTTCTCCTTATATTTTTAACTGTCAATGTTTTTTTCCCTCGCATCCAACGTTCTAATAAACCTATGATTTTCAGTTTTTTTATGGTAACAACAGAGGTATTTATCTCTCATTTAAAACAAGAACGGTTAAAATATCTTTGTCCGTTCGTTTTTAATAATTTTTTTTCTTAAAGGGTTAAAAAAATTCTTTTCGAATGAAGTTCTTTCTCCGGAACGGTGAGTTTCTCCCTGGCTACGGCTAGCGCCATCTGTTGGAATTATTCTCTCCTCAATTTTTAGCATGTTTTGCTAGGAATAATTTGAAATCATTTCGTTGGACGCAAGGGTTTAGTCGTAAATTAAGCAGTGCTGGAAGATTCTGACATGGGTGATAAGTTGGCTTTGAACTTCTAACGTAATTCGCTGAATTATGAGAGAATTTTTTTCGTGATGATCTAAAAGAGTTTCTTTACCATCTGCGTAAAATGTGCCATAGCTTTTCACGCAAGCTCCAGGGGGGTGACGAAGGGGGTACTGTCGTGACCTTGAAACGTCACGGTACTGTGGTTTGAGACTGTATTGCATCAGCATAACTTAGATACACCATTGCTGTATATTAAAGATTTTCACGTTGCAATTTTTTTTTTATTATTGTTTTGGAATAACGTACTCTGTACTGCTTTTCTACATGTCATTATCGCGGGAAAATCAATGTGTATCTTTTGTTTTGATTTTGTTTCAAAACTTTTTCGTGTTATTGTGGGCGATTTTTTTTTCATGTTTTTGAAGTCCTGATTCCACGGGCAACGCCGTGCGCGTTCTGCTAGTTATTATATAAAAGAAAATTAAGTATGATAAAATCCGATGCCAAAAAAGCTGAAATCCGCGTTTCCGCTGAAATGTGTCATGTCTGCTATTAGGCTTCTCGATTTCTTGTTTTGTACAACATTTTATATACATATATATATTTGCATTTTGATGCTTTTTTTTTAAATTTTTCATAACCGGAAATTCTTAAACGCGTTAATGACGTTGCTAGGTTTCCACTTCCATTGCTGTAATTTTTTTCATTTAATTAAATCAATATTTTAATTGATAATTAAATTTTGAACTAATTTAGTTTATTAACTAGTTTTAATGTAATGACTTAATGAATTTAATTTATTAACTAGATTGTATTAATAACAACTGTGTTTTATAGTAACTATATAATTTAATTTTTAATATAGTTTCATTAATATTATTTGATAATAAAGATATTTTCAGTTCAGTAGTTATAACCCAATAACTGAATTTCGTGTATATGCAAATTATCAAAAGAATATAAGTACGTTTTGCATATAGGGTCAAGTATCCCTAGCTTAAGGTCAAGTACCCCTAAGGTTAGGGATACTTGACCCTATGCAATTTCATGAAATATATTTATTTTATGATTAAATGAGATATCAATTTTGAATAAGTATGTATCTCATTCTTAAAAACAAATCCTTTTATGATACTAAAAATTCAAATATTCGAGAAATATAAGAAAAAGTAAAAGTAGGGTCAAGTATCTCTAGTTTTCCCTATATAATATTTTTTTTTTTTAAAAAATCCTCTACAGATAGATTATTAAGAATACGACCTTCTACTACATAAGAATATTGTTTTCAGAATGAAAACCAATGAACCACAGAGATCACTCTTCTTCCTTGTGTAATGAGCATGAGCAGAATTCCATAAAGTTGATCCAGCACGAGAATAAAACTGATTTCAAAAATTAATACTACAGCTATCTTTAAAATAATTTTGTCTTTATGATAAAAACTATTGAAAATCAAAATAAAACCGAATTTCAACAATTTGAATCGATGTGAAAAATAACAACTTTGATTTGGATCATTAAAACTTAAGTATAATATTACAAATTTTTCTGTCATGTAATAATTAAACCCATTATTTAAAACTGAGTTCCAAAAAACAGATTCAATAATAAAAATTAAAAAACACTTTTAGTTTTGATCATTATGAATACAGCCTTCTACAAAAGAATTTTGTTCTCAGAATAAAAACCAATGAATATTAATCTAATCCTATACTGCATGATTTTTTATTTATTTTTCAACAAAAATTATATAAATCTACTTAAATGAGTGTAAAGAATGAAAAAAATAACATTAAAAATTTCATTTTTTAATAAAATTAATTATTTTATTAAATTTTCGTAACTGAAAAACTTTCCTTCTTCAACTAAAAATTGCAGCAACTAAATAAATTTAAAAATAAATTATTAAACAATTCAAAATTAATTGAAAAAGGGCGGAAAATAGCAGTATTCCATATGTGAACCATTGTGCATTGTCGGTTTGAAGTTGTGCGACCAGATTCACAAAAGAACAAAACACAATCTTCCGTAAACAATAAATCTTTATAGAATATGAACCAACGAAAAAATTTTATTCCAAGAGATTGCCCCGACATGATTTATGTTACACAGATCACTAAGAAGGCAATCTTACACTTAAGAATATCGTTACAGCAGAAAATTAATGAATATGTATTTTAAAAATAATTTTGGAAAAGTGAGCCGACAGTAGGGAAAAAAAATTGTCTTAGGTCATTAGGAACAAAACCGGTAAGGGTAATAGAATTCTATCAATATAATCAAAAATAATATATATGTATTTAAAACACTGAACTTTGGAAGATTAATCCAACAGATTCTTTCGTTTTCGGTCGACAAACACTTTTTGTTTTTCATGTAAACATAGTTGAAATTCCACGATGTGTGAAATAAGTTCTCTATTCATTAAAATGAATGGTTCAGCGTCGCTAATAGCTTTACCACGAGAGATGCTGATGTCATCTAACCTAATCTAACCGAAGCAGGGTGTCTACCGGTCATAATAGTCACGAATAGAGAAAATAGCTGTGTAAGTCACGAATTGCTTTCATTTTTGGCTTACATCTTTGAATGCATTCTTATTTGACTTTTGGATTATCAATTCTAGATTACCCGCATGTTTAAGAATAAAATCCTGATATAGGAATGCGATTTCAAACGTTTGATTCATTCTTCGGTCTGGTTATAGTTGTCTCAATTTGCATATCAGTCTAACTTTATGTTTTTTTTTTTAATCATTAGCAGAAGACTGACACACAAAACGATTTTTAGTTCAGATACCATTTTCACGTTTCAAATTATTCGAAAGAACGTTTCGAGAGTATATTGAATAATAATAATAAAAAATTCTTATTATTTGACTTTTGGATTATCAGTTCTAGATTATTTGCATGTTTAAGAATAAAATCATGATATAGAAATGTGATTCCAAATATTTGATTCATTTTTTGATCTGGTTATAGTTGCCTCAATACTTAATTTGAATATCAATCTACTTATTCTGTTTTCCTTGAACCATTAGAAAAAGACAGACATATAAAACGATTTTTGATTCGAATATCGTTTTCGCGTTTCAAATTATTTGAAAGAACGTTTTGAGAGTATATTAATTAAGAAAATTAAAAAGGTTTTTAAAAGCGCGCTTTTTTATAAGTTAATTAAAATGTAGAAAATAATTTTTTAATCAAAAATCTGGAGATCAAAGCAAAAATCGTAACGGCATGAGGCGCTATTATAAATACTCTTAATAAATTGGAATCGTAATAACATTCATAATATATTTAATTTGTAAGTAATATTTAAGATTTTTCTTTCTTTAGGTATTAATTGTGACTTAGTTGCCTTATCTTATTGCCTTCAGAACCCCATGCTTTTCAGATTTTTGCTTTGACCTACAAAGTTTTTATAACAAAAAAATGTGCTGTTAATTTTTTTTATTTTCTACTTTTTAATCTTCAATATATATTTCTTAATTCATCATCAGTTTTATTATGTTCAGAAAGAAGTAAATTAAAGCATCAATTCAAATATTAATGTCAAGAATTGAAAACATCGTATCTATATGCCTGATAAAAATAATACCTATGGGATATTCTTATTATCTTGGTAATAATTTGTTACTTCGAAATTCCATTAACTTTGCAAAGTTTCTTTTCTTCTTACGTGAAGCCTCTCTCATTGATCACTTATTGCAAAATGGAAAAATGTCACTTTCTTTATTGAAAATCTGCTTCTCCCAGTCTTGTTTATGATTTATTTTATTTTATTTTACAACAAACTATTCAAGAGGAAAAATTTAATTATAGCTATCGCCAATATGGTTTAAGGGCATGTTTTATCATGATAATCATATGCTTACCTTATAGATTTCTCCCTTTTTTCCGTTATTTTATCAAGTTTTTCAATTTTCTGATAGATTTATAAAATATATACGCTATGTTAAAAGTTCCAATCGCGAAAAAGAATAATCAAAAGATAAAACCACTAAATAGAGTGTGCTCCCCTCGACTTTATCGTATACTTCTGCAAAATGGCGCGTTTTATATTTAGCTCCGTCGTAAAGTGAAGAAAATCAAGTACACATTTTGTACTTTTTCCTTTTAATCGATTGGTCCAAAATTTGTTACAGATCTACAATATTGTTGTCAAGACCTTATATCGAATTTCATCTAGGTAGATTACTGCGTTTTTGCAGATATCGCGTTCACGCACACACAATAGTCAGACTAACAGATAGTCAATCCTTTGGAGTACAGTATACTCTCCATTATCCTTGCGCGGTTTATCCGTGCTCATTCCAGATTCGCAAAAAAAATTAAAGAGAAACATTTTCACGCTTATCATGCATGTAAAATCGATGTTGATGTTCGATCGAGATATTCATTCCGAAAAACTAATGAGCCGTGACGGCGGAGGCTAAAGAATATATTTTTTTCTTCCACCACGTGCAATCTCTACCGGTTCAACTCCTAATTTTCCGAGAAATGAATCATCCACTTCCTGCTAGCTCATTATCGTACGAACACGCTTCTTCCTGACACGTCATTCTTTAACTTCTTCGTCTTCTTTCACTTTCGCACGTGTTTCTTTAGTTTTTGCGTCTTGTTTATCGTCAGTTAGTAGCGTGAAATTTTTTTTAGTGGTAAAAATGAGTGGTGTGAAACGAAAACGAAACGTTTTAAATGTTAAACAAAAATTAGAAATCCTTTAAAAACTTGATAATGGAGAATCAGCTAGTAGTGATGCAGAAGATGTACTAAATGAGGGGAATACAGTTTCTCATTCTGCTGCTCTACAATCTGTCGAAACTTTGTTAGATTATATGGGGAAAAGTGGATTTGATTACGGTGACATTACTGCGGTTCGTAAAATATGTGTCGATATACGACAAGAGATGAACAAACGGCAGAAACAAAAACGCATTACAGATTTTTTAAAGGAGTAAATGTTAAAAGGAAAATTCCTAGTTTGATGTTATACAGCATGCAAATGTAAGTAATTATTATATTTTTGTACTGATGTTGATTTTTTCTTTAATAAAAAGGAGTTTTCGGATTATCCGTGTTTTTCTATTATCCCTGCGATCCCTCCCGGTGGTTAACCGGTATAATCGGGAGTCAGTGGCGAATCCAGGATTCGGGTCTGGGAGGGGCTGAGGTCATAAAAATTTTGTATCGTAGTGACGAAAGTCAAACCTCATGGCTTATGTAAACCAAAACACTTTAACTTTACAGATTTTACTCACCTGGCAATAAGAATCCTAAAAACAATACAATACTTTCGATAATTTAATAAAAAATACAATGAAATAACCAGCCAAAAAAATGTCTTCGATCGCGTCAAAGCTACAAGTACAAGTGGAATGACTAGAAAAGTAGGAAAATTTTCGATCCTGTCAAGCCAGAAAGCTATGTTGTAATGATTTTATTAATTTTTTAAAAATGAATATTAAGAACAAACAGTTGTAGTGATTTTAAATGAAATCAAGAATTTTGTGTTAGCTCTGGGGGGGGGGGGCGGCAGCCCGATAGCCCTTTCCCTGGATTCGCCACTGTCGGGAGTGCACTGTATTTGGCTTGACGGAGATGTACAATTCTGGTGACAAAACAGGATGTCAAATTTCTCGTGTAAGTGCGACGACTCATCTAGGTCGTCGCGCTTTTTACTTATCGCGCTTGAAGACATACAAACATAATTCCAAGAAGGTGTTTTTCGGACTCAAAAAGGACTAAAATTTGAATTTCAAAATCTCGAGGTCGAACGCAGAGTGATTTTTTAAAAAACGTGGTTCGTAAGCTATCCCTGTCAGCAATTTGTACGTCTGTAGTCCTGTCAGTAATCAGTAAGAAAAATAGTCCGTTACAATCATGCCGCTCAAGGTAGCGGAATCGAATTTTAGATGCAGTTATTTTAAGGTATGCGCTCAGGAACGATGTGAAAAAGAACAGTTCAGCTCTCACAGTTACAGTTATAGTGACAAAATTTCGAAAACTTCAAATGGCAACTCTCCTTTTCGTTTATTGGGATGCGATTTTTATAATAAAAGACTTGAATGGTAACTGCAGCATAAAAACGCTGGCGACTAAGAAAAAGTTGAAAACAACCAATATGGACAGAGAAGCGTTAACCTGGGCATTCACTTGAAGGCTAGCTATGCTTGTCCTAAGCCTGTTTTCTTTTCCCACCCATTTTAATCAAAAAATTACGCACGTCATTCATGTAGGCTCCAAAATGCGATACCGTAGCTCTCCGATCCCCCATATTCCTCCCCCACTCGGCGGATTTCCGATTTTCTAGTCTCGTCGCGAGGTCTCAATCTAGTCAGATCCTTTGATGTGCCGCTAGCCTCTCATCGGGGTCTCAAATTGGAATCGGCCCATGAAGTTTTGGATTTTGAGTTCGTTTGAATTCCATCGTTTCGAATCATTTGTTCTAAATTTCATAGATTTTCGACTTTGATGATTGCTTTTTCCCTTCTCGTGTTCCATAAATTCCATTTTGGAAAATACGTGAATGGCCTGCTTTAGAAAAGCAAAACATTTTATTGTGTTTCAAAACTTTTTTCACTTGTGTCAAATTGTCACCGTGTGTGAATATAGGAAAGTGGCATTGTGAATTTATATATATTGAAGGACTATTCCATACAAAATTGTAACGAAAGATCTAAAAGTTTCTAGAACATAAAAAAAAAAAAACATATTTTAGAATTGAAATTCCAGTCTTTGGATTAAATAACATGACCGAGACTCGAATCATCAGGTTAACAGCCCAATGCTTTGCCACCAAGTCACGGTGACTACTGTTAAGTTTCCTTTGTACGACAATCAGTGGCTGCCCGTCAGATGAGAAACCAGCAGTGCTGCAAAACCCGTAGCTGGTGAACAGTGTTCAATCTTGAAATTTTTATAATCAATTTTCCGCTCTTCGAAAGCTGTAAAAATACGAAATTTTGAAGATAGGCAATATTCATTTTTCTTATCTCTAATTATGATGATTGAGTACTCCATATAAACATTTTCATCTGCGGAATATTTTAGAAAATTATTTACATACCTTTTTTCTAAGAATGACTTGCAACTAAAGAAAACGAATATTCAATAAACTAGACATATTTCCGCTGAAGCGAAACAGAAACCATAAACATCCCATAAGGGAAAGCGAAGAAAAACGTAGCGAGAAAGTGATGGCGAATTTTTGGTGGGAAGAGAAAAAAAAATCGAGCACATCTATTTCTCAGTTGGCCACATGCCAAACCAGAGCTGGATGAAATGCAGCTCTGGCACCTAAATTCAAAGGGAGAAAGGGTTGCTTTTCCTATCCCAATGCATCGCTTTGCAGTGCGCCGTGGACGAATTTTGATGCT
>BGPR01017013.1:16843-33406 GCA_013235015.1 Araneus ventricosus
GTAATATGTGGAATCCATCGAGTATCTTGCCAGAGGAACAAGGATCTGAGGTAATATGTGGAATCCATCGAGTATCTTGCCAGAGGAACAAGGATCTGACGTCTCCGCACTGCATAAGATAGTATGACTGTTGTAAATAATAGCAGCAAAAATAATTCCACGGACGCATTTGCAATTTAAAATAATTCAAATGATCGAAAAGATCTCCATATGAATGACTAGCAGTACGCGCACGGCGTTTGCCCGTGGAATCAGGAGTTCAACAAAATGAAGAAAAAGAAAAAAAAAAAAAAGCCCACAATGTCATGAAAAAGTTCTGAAAACAAAACAAAAGATACACATTATTGATTTTCCCGCTTATTTTTCTTCGCGATAATGACATTTCAACTGTAGAAAATACAGAGTACGTTAATCCGAAACAATATTAAAAAATTGCAACGTGAAAATGATTTTTATAAAGCAAATAAAATATCGAGACATGAACACGTTAAGACACTACCGAAAATAATAATCGAATGTCATTCAGTTGAAGGTCATGACGTCGCCTGCGCTCTGCGCCGTCAGCCAATCAAAATTGCAGCAGCATTCCGGAGAAGTGTCGCGGGAGGAAGCTCGCTAGAGAAAAATAACTTTCAACTGACCAGGAAAAAATTAATTTAAAAAAACGGGAAAAGATAATTTAACCGTTCTTGTTTTAAATCCGACAGAACTGTTGCAGTCATAAGCTGAAAAAAATTGAAAATAATAGTGTTAATAGAACGTTGGATACAGCAAATACAAAAATTAAATTTCGATGGCAAAACTGACATTTTTTTAAATCTCAAAATTCAGTAAATTACGTTTGAAGCTCAAAACAAACTTCATTAGAACGAAAACTGTTTGTTCTATCCGATGGTGCATAGATAGTTTTTCAACGATCATTAGAAAAGATACTACAGCCGTAAACGTGACAAAAATTTGAACAACAACACAAAAAATTAAATAAAAAAATTTCTAGATTGAATTTTAAAATTCTGGCTTTTTAGCTGCATTGAGTCTCCATTAAGACTACCAGTGTTCCAAATTTCAAGGCTGTGAGTGTCAAGGTTTCTCATTACTATCATTATCAGAACAAAATTTTTTTAAAAAATGGAATTCTAGAGCATATCTTTTTGTTGATCACATCCTGTTGCCATACAGTAGAAAGTTAAAGTAAAACTAAAATAATTCGTAAATTATAGGTGGAGCTGTTGTCAAGTTTAAATATTGAATTAAACAGTATTACGATTATAATTAATTAGGTATTACTAATAATAAATTAAATAGCATAAATTCAACAAAATTAAATATATAATAATATGAAACAACTGTGACGTCACGTAAATTGACTCCATTTGCAGACATGATTCAGTTTTAAATACGGATCATTTATTCTTGTAATTAATATGGAATTTACTACTAGTATGAGAGTTTCCTGGATGGAATAAGATAGAGGTTCTGCTGTTGAGCGCCATTTTTTCCTCCGTTTTGACCGAATCCATTCGGCAATAGTTTAGTCGGGTAATTTACGATTATGCGAAGCAGGAAATGTAGCAGTTCGTTAAACTAAGCTCTTCTGGCTGTTTAAAATGAAAGAAACTGACTTCTGGAATGAACCGTGACAGTAATATATCTGCTTTTTGGAATAAGAATATGGCGTTCTGAAGTTGTTGTTTTTCTATGAATATGAAATATTCATGTACTGTTTGTTACATGTGAAGTATCAAATCTTTGTGGATTCTAGAAAATTCGAGAATGATAAGATGGCCTTTCGTCTTCCTTTAGAGAGTACAGTTCTTCTTTTGTAAGTTCTTTCCTCCCTCGAAAAGTCTCTTCCTACATGCCCTCCTTTTCGATATTTGAATTCTAATCTGGAAATCTCCGTATTCGATCGATGCCGAGCCGATAGGTTACACTCATTTAAATAAAAATTAATATGCATATAAGCATAATTACATCGTAGAATGTTACAAATGCATTCCTCATATTATAGTCTATTCTGTATTATTGTTGCACTGAATAAAATGTTTCTTTATTTAGGATTTTTTTCCTTCAATTTACTTGCGGTTGTTCTTTGAAAAAAATTGAATAATAATAAGGTATGAATAAATAAGAATAATAATCATGGAGATGGTTTTGGAATGAATATTTTTGCCAAATACGGAATAATGGCCTTTGTTGCTAAAAATCCATAAATTCTTCGTCTCAAGACTATGAGAATTTCCTTTAAGCTCATTTCACATATCTGAACTCATTTAAATATCAAAAGACAGGAAACTTTCCAAAAATGTTTTAATAGAATTTTGAAAACAAGGGAAAATCGAAATGAGAAAATTCAACTGCATTAAATTGCCTTGCAGAATGCGGAAAACTCAATAATTGGTTTTAAACAACTCCTGGATAGTGTTTCGCTTTTTTCAGTTACTCTATTAACTTCAGCCAAATGGAATGTATGAAGAAATATTCTAACAGAAGCAAAGATTATTCATTCCAGAATAAAATTTCACTCAAGGTAAAACCTTTTCATACCTCATTAGGGTAACAATCTATTTAAAATGAGCGAATAAAGCTGAATTTTCTTCCATTAATTCTTACATTTGGTAATATAAATTCCGAAAGAATTTGAAACAGAACGAAATAAGGAAACTGGAGAGACAAAACAGTCGTAATCGTAGAAGAATAAAAACGTGCCAGAATTTAATGATTTTAAAGGTAAATTGATGAT
The DNA here is from genome assembly GCA_013235015.1 of Araneus ventricosus. Taxonomy (NCBI): domain Eukaryota; kingdom Metazoa; phylum Arthropoda; class Arachnida; order Araneae; family Araneidae; genus Araneus; species Araneus ventricosus. The sequence goes on from BGPR01017013.1 coordinate 19,587, forward strand.
TACTGGTTGTTCTTCGAAATGTTTTTTAAAGCTTTGTGTAAAGAAGCAGTGGTAGTTTCCTTTCGCTGTTTTCAGAAATCGTCTGCTCGTGAGAATCTCTAAGTAAAATAAAGTTGAATGTGTTCGAAAGTTTAACATGGCGCCATTTTTTTAACTGTAATGATTAGTGATTTACGGTTTACTGAATTCTGTACTATTTGTACTAAAGGGTTATTTTTAAACAATGGTTTACAAGCTTTTTTTCGCTTGTCATTCTATTCTAAACACAAGACCACAAACTGCATCAATTGATTCTAAAACAGTTTCTTTTAAATGCAGAGTTCAGCGTCCGTCTTATTTCTTTATTTCGTTTAATTAACAACACATTTTGAAGCTACATCAAGACCAGTGGATAAGGACCTCTTTTGGACCATTGTCAAATAAGTGGATGAGACCTGACTTTACTCTCCACTCTCAAAATCCATCTCTTATTGTGTGGGGGGAAGGAAAAAGAAATCATCATTTTCTTCATCTTCTTCACAATCTTTCAATACTTAGTAAAACTTTTTGTTTATTATTTCTTTGTTTTCGGAAATGTGGTAAGATTAATTTGCACAGAGCACAATATTCTTTAAAGAATGAAATTTGATTAGATAAGAATTACATTCGAAATTTTAAAATCATTTGCTGAAAATTATTTGAAAATATTTTTTTGCTTCAGTACTTCTTTTTTTATGCAAGACGACTAGGCATGAAGCTGTGTATTGTAATTGTTTATGCTTAATAAAATTTTGGCAGTCCTTTTCTGAAATAAATGTTTTAAAGTGAATTTTAAAACTCTTAAGTTCATTAATTGAAATCATGATTGTGAACGAAAATAAAATACTTCAATTTCCTTTAGCTGAGTTGTCATTATAACAAATAATAAATGCAACTTTTCATTTATTGGCCTTTATACATATTTTTTCATTTATGGAAACAATTAAAAAATTAATTTTATGCTGCAAACGACATTTTAAGGAAAGATAAAAGTACGGTTGTTTTTAAAAAATATAAAACTCCTGTTTCAAATATTGGAATCATTTGAAGACGATAATATTTTATTTTAAATAATAGCTTTCCTTTTTGTGTGTGGCAACGAGAACATTTCTAAAGACTGTACTATTCTTTTTTCAAAGTCTTGCAAAATGTTGATGCTAAATCTTAAGTTGACGAACTTCTTAACAAATTTTAAGGCTCGAAGTCCGTAATTTGAATTCCTTATTAGAATTCCACAAAATTAAATATTTTGATTTCGAGAAGTCATGATAAGGATCATCAAAAAAATTCCAACACATTCATTTAATGTGTTTATTCTGACCTTTTCGATAGAACACTTACAAAAAACTGATCTAGAGACGTGTTAGCATCGCTGATTCTCCAGTTCGCAGGTCAAGCAGTTATTCCAGTAGAAGATGAAAGGTTATTCGCATCTGCAGTGGACTAATGACCAACGAAAAATAAATTTAACTGAGTTCGAACCCAAGTTAATGGACTTGGTCTTACCGCAGTTGGTCCGAGTCAGGTGGAACGGAGCACAACTCGTAAATAGAAAAAGAAGCTTCCATGCCAGACGATATTTTTCTGTACAGATCATTTTAGAATCAAATAAGTTATTTTCGAACAGAATTGGTATGAAAATAAATAGAGAATTTTGTTTGGTGAAAAAATTCTGAAGAGAATTGAAATTACTTTATTATCAGTAGTTTTTTATGAATATAGTATTCATTCGTGAAATGTTCTGTTTTGGCTACTGTTTTGTTTGGTGATTTACCGTTTGAGGGCGTTGACTTTTATTTTGAAAAATAATCTCATCGTATAATGACGAAAATAATAATGCAGAAATGAGTATGTAATAGGATAATAACAATAAATAAAGACGAAGATAATAATATTTTCGTTCCGGAATGGACGGTGAACGAATGCCAAACGATTTTCAAGAGCAACAGCAATACGTTCTGATATACAAGCTTTGGAAAGGAAGATATATATCGAAAACGATCAGATTTTCTGAATTACAACCCGGGGCACTTTAGATTTTGGGGGTGGGGTAAAAAGTCCATGGCCGGATTAAGTCCTGCAGGGGCCTTTAGGCAATGCAAGTTTTAAGGCTCCACTTTCTCCTCCTCGACTTCTAAAACCAGATATTTTAATTTATTCTCTATATAGGCAATTTTTAATTAATGCACGTCAAGTGAGCTTCGCCAGTTGGATTTTAGAACCCATTGCGCAAATTCCATAAGCAAAAAGGTCGTGACGCCGCAGCAAAACATAAAAACATTGTGTTGGTGTTAGATGATGTGCGTAGTTACATTTGCCATACGTTTGTGACATCATATCCGTTGGCAAACCTATAAAACTTACTCTACTCTAGAAATCTTCAAATTTTCTGTGAATCGTAGTTTTATTTCACACTGTGAACTCTCGTTAAAAGATAAAAACTCATGAAAAATGGTGATATAAAAGAAAGTTGTTTATAAAAACATAATTTATAAGACTTTATATGTTTTTTATTTGATTTAACTAAGCCTAATTGCTGTACCATTGATAACATTCAATATTCTTAAGTAGTATTTAAAAGTCTGTTAAATTAATCAAATAATAATTCTAAATTAATCTTTAATATTCCACTAATTCAATTCATTTTCAAAAATTAATGATGATAAAGGAAATTAATATTTGAATAGTTAGGTAATTCAGAATTTTTTTTCTTTTAAAGACATTTTTAGCTGAGCAAACATATTCTTAAAAAAAAGTAAATCCCTTAATTCATATTCTTCACCTAGCTCATCCATTATATTAATTAACTACTTCATAGTTATCTTTTTAAAACAAAGCAAATGCTTGGAAACCAGCGACTTCCACGTACAACTTTTACTCATAAATCATACATTCTGCATACTGACGTTTGTAACTAAATTAATTATTCTTTTGTTTAGCATTTACAGTACCACTTGAACCTCTAATGCATTATTATACCTGTTAAATGCATTCCGGAAACGAAAAAGAATAATTATTTGCTCGAGAAAAATTGAATTCGATAATACCTTGAATTAATTACTATCTTGCAACTACAGACGATTTTTAAATCCCAGTTAACGAGAAAAGAGAAATGTAATTAGAATTAGAATTCTAAAATTCGGAGAAACAGTTAACTGTATTCTTTTTTCTATTTTTTCCCGCCACATTTCTTTTAGATATCTAAGAACGTCCATTAAAATACTGACATAGACTGGATTTTTTTTACTCTTTCTTAATATTATTTATTCGATTCAGAATACTTTTTTTCTTAGTTAATGCACTCAGATAATTTGATTTTTCTCTTATTTCTGTTTTGTTCGTCCCATTACTGAGTATTAAGTCTTTTATGCAAAATATTCAAATGCATCTTTTTCGTGTGCTGATATCTTTTTATAAACTATATGTAGCTAATGGATTTTTATTTCTTTTTTTGCACAAATTATCGCGAAAACACTTCTGGCAAGCTTCTTACCTAGGAATTAGATTTTAAGACAAGAATATTTTTTTCTTCAATGGAGGGCGGGATGCATAACATTCTTTTATTTTAATTCAGTTCTTTTTTTCTTTGTAGTTAGGTTTTATTTAGCTAATAAATTATAACTTCAACATCCTACTACGAAATAACAAAGGATTAAAGTTGTGGTTTTAATATAGCCTTTTTTATTTGTAATAAATGTAATTATTTTTCACTTAAAAATCGAACAATTCCATTTCATTGATGATGAAAAATTGTTTCGAATTTTAAAGATATCTTAGTTAATGTGATATGTATGCAGAAAGGCACACTTTGGAACTTTAAGAATATTTGAGTTCAAAATATTTAGACACCATGTTATAATAATTCAAATTATCTCTTTCTTTTATAATTAAAATTTATTTACTGTTGAATTCAGTACAGAAAGACAGCAGTAATGCTTCCTAAATTAAAAGAATGATGTACAGCAATTTGTCTTGATGAACAAGCATATTTTACCATCGTTGGTACAAAAATATAATTCTAATTGAAATTTATCTGCTTAAATAAATAATGTTAATACATATTAATAATAGTCACATTCAATAGAACAACTTCTGATTTAGGCACTGAATCATATACTAGTTTGCAAGCATAATTTTCTGATATTTTTTAAGCCACAATGATTGTTGTTAAGTTCAGATAGCAAATATTTTCAGTAATTATTCTAGTATACCAACATAAGGTTAATTATTTCTGAGGAGTTTAATTCTTGTCAGATTAAAGCAGAATATAAAACTTCTACTTGTTGTATTCTAAAAATAAAACTAATGATTATAAACTATTGGAAGATCAACATATTTTCTTTGTGTATTCCTCTTGAAGTGCTTATATACTCTCTGTCCGCCATGAGAACTGTCGCCGCCAAATTGTCTAGCTTACGGCGGTCGCTATAGCAACTGGTTATGCAAGGGAAGATCCATTTCGAATAGGAGGAATCCAACGGAAGCCGGAGTTTTTTTATTCTTGGCGCCAGTTTGCGGCGGAACGCATTTGAATGAACTTCTACCTACTAGAAATGGATTCTTCTTACGATAACCTGTTTCTATAGCGACCGCCGTAAACTAGACAATTTGGCGGCGACAGTTCTCGTGGCGCAAAGACAATACAGTCGGACCTCTATTTAGCGAAGTCGCTAAATCCCGAAAAAAAGTTCGTTATATGGAAAATTCGTTAAATAGAGACTCACCTTTTAAAATACTTTAAACTACACAAAACAGATTTTAAATTCATAAACACTACATATTATTAAAAACAGTAATTAATGACACCTTTATTTTGTAAATTAATATCTATTTGTTTTATATATCTTACCCATCAAAAAGAAATCTGCAAGGAAAACAAGAATAAAACAAAACATTGTCCGGGAATACACTGTATTTTAAATTTTTAAAAAAGATAATTTCAACGATCAATTGATCAACAATCTAGAAAACGGGAGACTAGTTCAAGGACACGGGGCAGCTCCATTGAGGGTGAAACAGGGATATTGAAAGTTTTTCTAGTGAAGTGGACAGTGTTTGTGGGGGGGGGGGGGTAAAGGGTTGACTTTCTGGATGAAATGCAAACAATGACAGCGATTTTACTGCTCTCGGTGAGTTAGGCACCAGTTCAAGGTCACTGATCACCATAAAATGTGTTAAAAGAAAGAATAAGCTTGAAATGCTCAGAAATATTTTGAGAAATAGGGAGAAAAAAATATTGGATCACAAGAAAAAGTTCTTTAAATAGAGAATGTACTTCGCTATTTGGAGGTTATTTTACGAAGAAATTCGCAAAATGTTCTTGGTTCCAAGGAAAAGTTCGCAAAATAGAGAAATTCGCAAAATAGAGGTTCGTTAAATAGAGGTCCGACTGTATTTTGAAGATGTTATTGATTATTGAGCCATAATTTGTTCATTTCCTTTGAAATTTTTGAAGTTCTGACTTTAATATAAGCTGAATATTTTATGGTTGACAGTGGGTACACAGTAGATTTTTTGTCTACGCCTTAACTGTGGTTCTCATTAGAAAAAAAATGGACTTTGACTTAATCATCAAGAATCCAATTTTGAATTTTTTTTTTTTCTTTTCAAGACTTCTACATTTTAAGCAAGTAGTTACTTTCTTCATATTAATTTTTAAACCATTTCCTTATGATTCTACTTTCTTCCATTTATAACATAAACTCAGTTTTTATGTTGTGCAAAAATGACAAGGTAATTTTTCAATAAAGTTGCAGCTTTTAGAATTCCAGATACTAAGTACCTACTTTATTATTTTTTAAAAATAATTTTTAAAAATTTTCTGAAATTCTTTATTCAGTAACTCTCCTTAACCTTATAGGTAATATTTATGCCTCTGGTTATTAAGTTGAATCATTTCGCAATCCATTTTTAAATAAAAATACATTTTTATTTCTTTAAAGATATCTTTACATCACGTTCAACAGCATAACAATCTATATTTATTCAAATGCATTCCATTAGCATGATTTTTGTCTCAGAATAAGCTCATATTAACATCTTATGAATTTTAAAGCAAATCTTTCATTAATTGTTCATAATTTAATAAATTGGTATTGTCAGTTTTTTGTGTATCATATGCATATCAGGTGAATTACGTTATTAATGTTACTCGGCAGATGTTCTGGGTTAAGTTAGCATTTACATAAATATTTTTTTCCACTTCAACACTTTCACCATCACTTAAAACCGGAACAAACCTAATAATTCAAAACATACCTTTCCCGAACTGCTCCGCACTTATAGACACTCAGCACATCTTCACTTCTTCTTTGAATCTGTGCACTGCCACTCAGACGTATTGCTGTTGCCAAAAGTAAAAGGGTTACACCTATCAACGGCCATAAATTTCACTGTAACCGATTCAATCCTTTCGCCTGCTTCCCCTAATTAAGCACTCCATTACCGCATGCCCCTGGAACGGAAAGGAAAATTGCCACTTCCAGATATGTTCCAAGTGATACATCACACAACACCCTATCCCCTTTCTGCAGACGATTTAAATAAACTTTAAATGAATGTCGCCGAAAAAAAAGAAGCAAAATGTATTGCTTCTTTGGCTCCAGTTTTATCGTCTGATATTTAAGCGTTGCCAATGAATTATTAATGAAGAGGTCCAGATGTTCATTATATAAATGGGTGCAAGAGGTGACTCATAAGGGAATGGGTACAAAAAAATCGTCTGTTGTAATTGGTTTTCCCACCGACATGCTACAAAAAATAGCAGTGACAGCAAGCAATAAGTCGCCGTCTGTCGAATTTGAGCAATTATATGTAATTATACTATGTGTCTTTCTGCTGTTGAATGATTCTTTTTATGAGGAGCGTGTGTTGATGTTAGCAGAGGGAAGAGATATACACCATCAGAATTTGTTTCGGTACTTCTGTAGTAATACAGGGTGCGTGTGGAACATGTTCTGCCCCTTTGTCACGTTTGGAGCCCCGAAAATGAAATATTTGGGGCTCCTCTACTTCCTTTCAGGGAGACGCAATTATTGACAAGAGGGATAATGGGTTATTTGGAAGCAAATCAAATTGAGTGAAAATGCATTTTTGGACGTAAAGGTGTATAATAGTTCAATGAGGAAGAGTGTTTTGGAAAGAATCAATTCGCTTGGGGAAGGGTTTATGGAGCAGTAATGACTGTTCTCGGCGATAATTTTATTGGCCTGTGTAAGAAAGAGTGATGGATAAAGTATATAAATTAGTAATGTAGAGTTTGTTCCTGGTAGTATTTAATTATAGAGATTTTCAAGCGTTTATTATTGCTTTTTACCTGAGAAAAATGATCCACAATAGGGATTCTTAATTGTATGTAGTTTATATTAATTATTTATTAAAATAATTAATTATTATTAATAATTAATTATTTTATAATAAATTTATAATTAATTATTTAATAATTAATTATTTAATAATTAATTATTTTATAATAAATTTATAATTAATTATTTAATAATTAATTATTTTGTAATAAATTTATAATTAATTATTTTATGATTTTAAACGGTTTTTCGAGTTGATTTGTGCGAGGAAAAAGCTCGAAATTTTACATGTACATTTTTTAGAGCTTATTTTGACACCAGTGAAATTAAGACAATAGGTGGTCCATGGCACTAAAATTCTAAAGGGATGGTGCTCTGAAAACATCATATATTGATATTCCCATTGGTAATGTGACCAATTTTTTTACAATGAAAAGAAGGACGCAAATAAATTGAAGAAAAAAAATCGTAAATAAACGTTTTATTAATTGCAACAATAAAACAGAATACTCTATAATATAATAAACGCATTTGTAACATTTTATATTGTAATTATGCTTATTAATTATTGCCTAATAATTATTATTTTAATGCTTACATGCCTAATTATTCCTAAAAGATTTGTGCTCTTCTAAAACAGGCTTTTAGCTTGCCAACAATATCTCAGATCGGATTGTCAGGGGCCGTTCAAATATTACGTAAGCACCCAAGGGGGGGGAGGGGGTTTGCGATTTGCTTATTTTTGCTGACAAGGGGGGAGGGGGAGTATGAGTGATGCTTACGTAAGGCATTGAAATCACTTTATTTCCGAAAATCTCTTGTAACTTGCACAAATAATTTAATTTAAAAAAATTAAATTTGAAAAAAAAGTTAAATTTGGCAAAAGAAAAATAAAGTTGATTTTTGTAAGCTTAAACTTGAAATTGTAAGGAAATTAAACTTACATTTTTTTTTTTTCATTTTAAGCCTAGTCAGAGTTTTTATTTGAATTAAGTCCTAAAATTTTTAAAATTAGGTTATTACTGTTATACGTTTTGTAAAAAAAAAAAAAAGAACGGGGGGGTTGCAGTTTGCTTACGTAATTATAAGAGGGGGTTTGCGATTTGCTTATTTTTGCTGACAAGGGGGGAGGGGGGGTCAAAAAATACCAAAAACATTCTTACGTAATATTTGAACGGCCCCTCACGGATTTATTATCGAAAGTTGTAGTAGAAGATCTCATTCATGCACATTTACAGAGTGCTCAAGAAATAAAAAAAAAAAACACTCATGAAAAACAGAAATGACGAATCAATTGACACTAACTTTCGTTCTGCAAAATATATAAATATTCAATTCCAAAATTAAGTACGAAAAGGAAAGAAACTTTTTAACGAAAACGAATGTAAAGATCTCCGAGAAGTGGAAAAATAAATTAATTCTGGTATAACTTATATATTTGATATTAACGGAGTTCCGCGTCGATGAATCAACATAAAATAAAAAAAAGGAAAGAAACTGCTAAAGTCAGCTAAAAAACCTGTGATAAGTCCTATTTGATATTAAATCATCACAGAATCAAAACAGCATCCCGTGTGTTGTGTATGATAATTTGTAGACAAATCGACTGAATATCTTGGCATGTATCCAAATTCCTGAGCGTTACCGATTTTGGAGCGTAATTCTATTATAGATTGTTTAAATGAGTACAATGGATCGGATCAGAAATTTACAGATTAGTCTGAAAAGGAGGACACGTAGGATATCGCTTTTCGAGGGAGGATAGAACTTACAAAAGAACTGTCCTTCCTGAAGGTGAGCGGTTGGTCACCTTACCATTGGGTAATACAGAAATTCCTTAAATACTTCAGGAAATTTATAAAAGAGCTGAATAATTTAGTGCATTCAAAAATAATGAAAACTGTTTTCAAAATCACATATTTATTACTGTAACTAAAAAGTAGAATATGTTTATTCTAATAATTTTCGAAATATTTTGTGTTTAGCTTTGTCGTATAGTGAAGAGAATATTCTAATAATTTTTTCGAAGTATTTTGTGTTTAGCTTTGTCATATAGTGAAGGGAATATTCTAATAATTTTTTCGAAGTATTTTGTGTTTAGCTTTGTCGTATAGTGAAGAGAATATTCTAATAATTTTTTGAAGTATTTTGTGTTTAGCTTTGTCGTATAGAGAAGAGGATATAATTTGGACTTCTTTCCATTGACCGATTGAGTCCACAATTTGATATGGATCTACAATTTCGATGCGAAGATCACATAGTGAAATTTATTCCTCTAGCTTAATATGTTTTTCAACAATTGCGTTCACAAATCCATGGATCGACAGACAATCAACTCGTAGATAGATTCGACCCAAAATCTGACACAGGTCTACGATTCTAGTGACAAAATCGTAGGCCGAATTTCGCACATCTAGATCACTGTGTTTTGAATTATAGCTCGGACTGACAGACAGACAGATTTCCCCATGGACATTTACAATTTTGATGTGAAGATCACAGACCAAATTTTATTCGTCATGCTTGTTGCATTTTTAGAGTGTTCGTATTCACAGACTGTCGCAGACAGACATACATACTGTCTGTCTGCAACGAGATATCTTCCTCCCAAGTTGTCTGGTTGCTATTGCAACTGGTAATCTCAGGGAAGATTCATTTCGAATAGGAGATATCCGATAGACGTCTGGGTTTTATTTTATTCCTAGCGCCTGTCATGGTTGCGAGATTGGCCTTTTTGAGGCCAAATTATGGAAATCTGGCCTTTTTTCAAAGTCCTTGGCCTTAGGAATTTTCATTTGGCCTTAAATTCATTTTTGGCCTTTTTTGGCTTTTTTTTCGTTAATGACTTTTAGGACAATTTTTGATTACATATTCGATTGTTTTTACTTTCTCGCATACAAAGTATACAAAGAGAAAGTATTGTAATCGTCAAAAAATTCGAGCTCGAGATTTTGACGAATCTCCACGTTTTAGACCTCCCTGAGTCCGAAAAACACAATTTTAGAATTATGTCTGTCTGTCTGTCAACACGATAACTCGAAAACTATTAGAGCTACGGGGATGAAATTTGGTATGTGGTCTTCAAACATCATTTGTAGGTTTCTATCAAATTTTGGACAAAATCCGTCTACGGGAAGTCTGTCTATTTGTATGTCCGCGGTCATGTGAACGCTATAACTCAAAAACTTGAATAGCTAAATGGATAAAATTTGGTACACAGTTTTATCGTTATGAATGTAGGTCCGTATAAAAGTTTGGGCCAAATGCGTCAAAAAGAGGCGTTCAAATTGCATATTCAATTTCTTTTAATCCGATTCTCATGCGCATGCGTATTGGTAGCAATCTGTTATTGTTGTAAATTTTATTTACAGCAATAAATAATGTTTTCAAGCATCAATTGTTAACAATTTTTTTATTGTTGTAAATCAAACCGATCTCATTATTTCAGCAAATCTTTCATTCACGCGCTTTTTCAATTGTTACGGTTGTGGTAGTATAAATTGTTTTCTTGGGAATTCAATTCCAAAGCAGAATTTTCGCTTTAGTATTCATTGCATTGCCTATTTTATCGCGCCTGCTTCAAAGTAATATTTTTTTGAAACGTGGCAACAGATATTTGATTTCAGGTTTGTTTGTTTGTTTGTTTCACTTTCTCGTATACGAAGTATACAAAGAGAAAGTATTGTAATCGTCAAAAAAATTCGAACTCGAGATTTTGACGAATCTCCACTTAGAAAGTATACGAGAAAGTGTAGGGGAGACCACTCCCGCTGGTTTAATAAATTTTTGATATTACACATTTCAAATGACACATAATGAGCTGTGAAACGAAATAGCTCCTGAGTAGAACAAGGATGTTTTAAATTTCTTTCACTTCAATTTTAGTTTAATAATAGAACATTGAACATATGCCTATCAAGTGGAATTTATTTTCATGAAGGATAGCTGTTTTTCTAATAGCAAATGACGTTTACAATCAATTTGTCAAATTTGGCCTTTTTTGGCCTTATTTTTAAGAAGGTTTGGCCTTATTTTGCTATTTTGATCTGGCAACCCTGGCGACAGTTAGTGCCGGGAAAATAGTACAGTAGAACCCCGGTAATCCGGACACGCGCTAATCCGGAACCCTTGGTAATCCGGACGTTACATGGAGAATGATGTAAACCCGCAACAAAGGGCAGCCAACTGCCGGCGTCACGCGCCGATTTATTGTTGTTGAATATTTGTCCTGGCCATCCTTCCGCAGAAGAACTGTGCACTGATGACGGTGAAAAAAAATCATTTTTTTGGACAATGATTATGTTCATTCACTTACATATGTAGTAATTATGTATGTACATATCATGTTCATACGGTATCATGTTCATTCAATTTATCCACACAATGTTAGTTCATAGAAATATACCCTGGTACCTATACATACAATTTTTGAAAAAGTGTTTTACGTTTTTTTAAAAACCTCGCTAATCCGGACATCCATGGGCCTGAATTCGTCCGGATTACCGGGGTCCTACTGTAGTTGATCATTCGTCTTCTCGGATTTGCCGCAGTTGCACGTTAAATGTAATTATACCATATATAGCCAATTTGGCGCTAAGTGCGCCAATGTAACAAACTTGAATGAACTACCTACTCGAAATGGATTCCCCGTACGGTAACCTGTTTCTATAGCGACCGCCGCCATCCAGACAATTTGGCGGGGAGAGATCTCTTGGTGGACAGACAGTAATACCATAAATGTGGGGTTTTTTTCGAATTCCAGGAGGTATAAAAGATGTAGACGAATCAAAACTTCGATGTCGAATTTTTAGACGATTATAAAGCAGGCCATTCATATATCTTCCAAAATGGAAATTTTGGAGTATGGGAAGGAAAAAGCAATGGCCAAGGTAGAAAACTTATGAAATTTAGATCAAATGATTCGAACCGATGGAATTCCAACCAAACCAAATTCCAGCCCTTCTTGCACAGATTCTTTAGGTGGGACCCTTAGCGAGGGTAGTCGGCACATCAAACGTTATGACTAGATTGGAACCTCGCGACGAGGCTACCGTTATCGGAAATCCGCTGAGTGGGGGAAATAGGGGGATCGAAGAGCAGCCGTAGAGGGGTAGAGAAGATCGCTCTCCCCTACTGCCAGCGCTTTTGGAGCTTCACATGAATGACGTGCCTGATTTTTAGACTTGATTGGCCGGGAATAAACCAGTGTTGAGGCAAATGGAATGGAATGGACTAGAGATGAACTTCCGGCTTAATACTTTATCTTTGTAAACTTCGAATGTGAGGAAATGAAAAATGAATTTATAAACTTTTTTGCTCATTCGTTTCAACAGGATTTCAAATCACTGTTCCACAAAATTCTCTGTCATTAGCAAGCTTTCATGTTAACTTCGCCTAGACGCTCCCCTCAAAATAGCATCGTTTCAAAGAATTTCAAACCTACTGATTCGCGAAACCACCGTCTAGACGGGGACTTAATTTCCGCTCCATATTCCCAAGTCCCTAATAAGATTTAATGAATTAATTCAATCGCTACTGAAAAGGCGGGAAAAATTGATTGCGATGTTAACATGTTATTTTAAGTTTGTCAATTCCGTGGAGGAAGGTTCGGTTTTAATATCCAGATAATTTAGTATAACAGTCAACCCAAATTAATATTTAATCTAACGGAAAATAATAGTTAATTATCAAAAAGTATCAGTTATCAAATAAGTGTATCAGTAAATGAATGTTACTAGACGCGGATCATGTTAAGTTGAATCATCTCAATTATTTATATCTTCAATGCAGTGCTGAATTCTTGAGATTCAAGAATTGAATCAAACGATGCAAGTGAATCATTCATTCAATCATAAGCTGTTAGGAATCTTCCCACTTTGATAAAACGAATGCATAAGTCGGGGGATGGATTCATGCCATCTGCGTTATAAAATGTAAAACTTTAATGTTTAGTTAAACATTCATAATTATGTGCATCTTTCGAAACTAGTTACTAGTTAACTAAAATTTCAGCGTCAAATATCTATCATTTGATCTTTATCGAAATTTCTATACTTAAATATAATAATAAACTAGTATTTAGAAACTAATTAAATGTTAATTAAAATTTAAGGGGAATTGGAACCCTAAGTCTGTTAACCCTAGCCCTGTTACTTCGATGCACCTTTTCTCAAAATCTGTTCTAGATTCATGTTTGAAATTTTTTATACAAGTAAAGTACACCTTTCTCATTATACTGAAAAGATTTTTGAAAAAACAAATTATTATTTGCAATTTTTTTTTGTGTCAAAACAAAAAATGTGAAATTGGTCATTTCGATGTATCTTTTCTCAAAATCTGTTATAGATACATGTTTGAAATTTTTTATACAAGTAAAGAACATCTTTCTCATTATACTGAAAAGATTTTTGAAAAAAAAAATTATTATTTGCAATTTTTTTTGTGTCAAAACAAAAAATGTGAAATTGGTCATTTCGATGTATCTTTTCTCAAAATCTG
>BGPR01017014.1:0-33405 GCA_013235015.1 Araneus ventricosus
TCACTCTAATAAATTTTATTTTAAAGTTACTCGACGGATCTTGGTTATTATGGATTACAAAATAAGTAAGGATTTATATAAATAATAGTCAGTTCTCATAGACGTGAGTATAATTACAGGATGGTGTTGAGACAGACTCTGCAGGTAGAAGTGACAGTCACTCAGAGCAACGGCTCTACTTAAAATCTATTGGAAAGTTCAACAAGTCCTCATGAGCATCCGCTCATGTCGAATAAAAACTCGAACAGTTCAGATACGAGAGCTATGCTCTCATGCAAAAGTTAAACAGAAGCGTACAGCTACTTAACGAAGCTTCTCGCAGCTACACAACTAGTCGCACGGAACTCAGTTACTTTAAAAACCGATCCGAAGATCTAGCACTCGAATAACGATCCTATGATTGGAATCCGATCAAAAGGTGATCGCCGATCGAAAATCAACTTCCTTCCTTTTCTCCTCCGCCGCAGCTTAAATCCTCGTTTTCCCAAGAACAAGGTCCGCCCCACTCGTGAGGGTTGGCTAAGAATTCGATGACGCCCGCCAGTGAGGTGACTTTCGTCCACCAGGCGATTGATTTATGTCCAGTGACAGTCTTGCCTATTAGCGGTCTGGTCTATGGATAGTCTCGTCTCAGTTCAACTAAGAACGGACATCCATCACTCCTTCTTAATTGGGAGTTCTGAAAAGGTTTTGTGTGCCAAGTGTCACTAGATCTATAGGCGTTCATCTATCGGGCATGGAGTGAAAAAAACTCTTTGTGTGCCTACTCCATTGTTGAGCTTTCCGACAGTCCAGGTGGCTACTTTCGCGAGGCCGATTGGAAATCTTCACTATATGCCCTTGTAAAAGAGCTGTTATACAAAATGTCCTATCACACAGTCCAAATTTGGTTGCGTTTCATTTGAATATCTTGTTCCGTATGGAACTTTCTGATGTGAGCAATTAAATGTTTTCTCTTTTTAAATTATATCCCACATTTTTAAGAAATAAAGGTCCAGAAACAGATTATTTTTCCTTCATTTTTCTGACAGCTCTGGCATAAAAAAATATCGCCGATTAAGAACTGAGGAAGAAACTCTCTCTACTGCCAGGTTCGCATTCGAGATGTGGCAACCAAATGAAAACGAGGTGGTGCATCATCATGATCTCACGATTCCCTCCCTTGAAACCCTCTACCTGAAATAAAACCTTTTTATCGATGGACTTTTCTATCCCATCCACAACCATATTTCAGGGGAGACGCTAGGTTTGTTGAAAGATCGAATCGAAAAATTACACTAGTCAATATTATCTTAGGCATGAATTTCAGTAAGGTATCAATGGCATGAGTTTTCTAACATAAAAAATGCAGAATTAAGACTCAAGTTTAAAAACAGCAATTTGTGGAAAAACCTTAATTTTATTTCTCTTTGAGATCAACAAAAATTCTACTCGCTGTTATGCCCATATCTTTCTAAGTCTTAATGGTATTAGATAGGAATTTTTATATAAGCTGCCCCATATATCTAGCCTCTAAATTACAAAAGAAAAAAAATATGCTGTATTTCGCGCATTCGCAGTAAAAAATTATTTACTACAAATACTCATATCTCCTCGAATATTAAAGGTATTTATTTCAAATAATATAAAGCTTTGTTAACGTATTGTCACATATTTTTTAAGTGTATAATTTGGTCGAAAACTCATATAAGCAGAAAATATGTGGAAAGTTTTGTGTTTTTTTGGAAAATCCTTATGACTATCCGAATATACGTACATGTTATTTTTTACGAAAATGCATGTTAGCAAGGTGCATAGCAAACAACACGAGTGGTAATAGTTGCAAATCATTATCAGCTTTCTGTGAAACAGGATGAGCCGAAATTTTTTTCTTCTTTATCAATTTCTGGTCGGTCCCCTAAATGTCCCCGTGACCGATCTTCACTGTAAAATGTGAGTTCAAGCCATGGTTGAAGTTCAAGTGCAGTTCCTCCAACCTTTCTGGAAAAATTCTAAAAAATGTGTAAATCCGAAACTGTAGGAATACTTTTAATCGTATAGTGTAGTTGGAAAATATATATGATATTCTTGATGCCTCGTAAACTCTTTTCATCTATTTGTCACGATATTCATGGCCTTCAAAGGAATATTTTAAATATGAGCCCTAAAGCGTTTTTTTATTCTATGTTTCTCATTCTTTAAATCTAACGATTAATGTCGCTATCTATATTAATTACCAGGTATTAATTTTTTCAGTACTGTTCAAGAAATTAACTAGTGATGTTGGTTTTTCTTATGTTTTTTGTTTCTTTGCTGCCGCTTTAGCCGGCATTCCAGCTGACTGATAAAAGTGCGAAATATTTTTTAAAAAAATTTCAGTAATTTAATATACATTTTATAAAAGCACTGTGCATTCATTTTTGATGTGAAATTTTCTCCTCTTTGAAATGGCGGCATTAATTTTCAAGGAAAAAATTTTAGTTAAAAAGATATTTCAATTAATCCTTCCTCTTTTATTTTGAATATTTTTTCTAAATATTACAAATCACAATATATAACCATAAACCTTTTTTACTGCATTTCGGATACGTAAGAAGAGAATTCCGTTGAGTTTCTTTGCTGGGGATTTTCCCAAAGTCAAAATCTGAGAAATCCACTCGATGGCTCAATTAAACGATTGAAGACGAATTTGTAGCGTAACATTTTCTATTTCTTCCCATTTAATATTTTCACTACTCAAGATAAGCTCATTTGGAGTGTAATATTGTTGTGAAAAAAAAAATCTCGTAATTTTGTTAAATATTATTAAAAAGTTCACTCATAGATATAGGCGTAGTGATGTGGTAAACATCACTGCGCATGCGTGTTCTATGTGTATCACGTAAGCAGGGATTGATCCCATTGCCAAGGTTTTATAAGAAACTAGCAGTACGCGCACGGCGTTGCCCGTGGAATCAGGACTTTAACAAAATGAAGAAGAAAAAAAAAAAAAAACCCGCCCACAATGACATGAAAAAGTTTTGAAAATAAAATCAAAACAAAAAAATACACATTATTTGATTTTCCTGCTTATTTTATTTTTCGCGCTACAGTACGGTGTACGTTAATCCAAAACAATATTGCAAAATTGGAACGTGAAAATGATTATTATACAGCAAGCAAAATATAAAATCGAATCCGAAAATAAGGATCGAATTCATTCATTCAGGTGAAGGTCATGACGTATCCTGCGCGGCCGCCAATCAAAATTGGCAGCAACGTTCCGAAGAAGTGCCGAGCGAGGAACTCGATCGAGAAAAATAACTCTCAACGGCCTAGAAAAAAATTAATTTAAAAAAAGGGGGAAAGATATTTTAACCGTTCTTGTTTTAAATCCGACAGAACCGTTCTAGTTATAAGCTGAAAAAAAATTGAAAATAATAGTGTTATTAGAAAGTCGGATGCAACAAATTTAAAAACAAAAGTAACATTGCGATGGCGAAACTGGCTATTTTTTAAAAATTTCTCAAAATTCAGTAAATTACGTTAGAAATTCAAAACTAACTTCATTAGAACGGAAATCGCGTGCTCCTTGCGTTGGTGTATCTATTTTTGTCGTACAATTATTCGAAACCATTCTATTGAGAAATTAGTGCGAAAAATCAACCAAAACAACACAAAACATTAAATAAAAAAATTCTAGATTAAATTTTAAAATTTCGGCTTCGAGGTGCATTCAGTGACCATTACGACTACCTGTGTGCCAAATTTCATGGCTGTAAGTGCGATAGATTCGTCTGGACATCGCAGACAAACACGCACAGACACACACACACGCACACAAACATTGCCTTTTTTAAGTATAGATGGAATTGCCAGGAATTAAACCAGAATTCGGATTTCCACAAACAGTTTTGTTTGACACTGGTTAAGAAGATAATGCCAAGATTGTATTTTAATTGATATATATTTATGTGTATGGAATAATATAGACGACTGTACATGAAAAAAAATAAATTCTTAGAAAATGATACATCTTCAGTAGCAAATAAGACTCGGCATTATTTTCTGAGGAATATAGTAGATATTTAGCTGTGGATAATAAAATATCATCTGTTAGAAACCATGGTTTTTCAGAAAAAATGAAAAAATAGTCCTCTCCACTTCAATTTGTAATAAAAAAAATAATCCATCTGTTTCCGCTGCTGCTGCTCCAGCTGTATCTCTTTTCATCGTACTAATTAGCGGCGAAAATTTTAAAAATAAAACATCACAAATGCGCACATCATTATAAAAACAACTTGAAACGATTGGGAAATAACAGGTGAAATTGAACAACTACATCCATTATTTATAATTTCATTTACCCAAATGTTATGTATTTTCAACGAAGTTTGTCTCCCTTTTCTGAAAATGACAGAAATATGCATCATTAGTTCTTGTTAAGAAGGATTGCTGCCTGAAACAATAACTTTCGGTGTGTTTATTTATATGCTATTTTTGCAACACATCTAAAATGATTAATAACAAAACTAATTTTAGAGATTTTCAAGGCCAAGTTTATTAAGTTCAGAAGAGTCAAACTAACGTCTCGTTCTAAAGCAACATGACGCACTCAGTAAATTTTGCAGCAAGATGAGGTGACGAGGACGATATCTGAGTCGGCATCCCCCACTTCAAGCTCTCATGCCACATCGTTTCACCCGTTTTTAACGTGCACAACGTCCACATGCATGGTGGATATTCTGTGGACTCTGGTCTCGAACCCTCGGACCTCCGACAGGGCCGGATTAATGCCCACAGGACCCTTAGCAATGTTAGTTTCGGGGGCCCCATTTCTCTCCCCAACTTCCAAAACCAGATTTTTTTTTATCGGTTTTAATTTAATCTCTATACATGCAAGTTTTTAAGTAACGCATGTAATGACAAATAAAAGCGAGAAAACATTTAAATTGCGGATAACTATCAAGAGATTTGGTCTTATCATAAAAAATTTAAATCGCGTATTAAGAAATTTAAATTTAAAATTAATTATAAACAAAAATTTAATATTTAAAAGAATTAATAAACATTTTTGACAGAATCTTAACATTCTAATACAAATATTTCCAGAGCTGTTTACTTGTGAATTTGTCTGCTAACTGCGAAAACAATTGGGCCACTTTGATCTGTAACCAAATTTGAAAACATGAAAAAAATTCTAAGAATGTTCTGAAATCTAAGCAATACTTAATTTTACTTTGAATTTGTTTGAGTACATGGACCTTTTAAATCAAATGTAAGCATAAAATTACATTACTCTGAAAATACCAGGAAAAAATTCTATGAATGTTCTGAAATTTAAGCAGTAATTAATTTTATTTTGAATTTGTTTACATGGACCTTGTAAATCAAATGTAAGCATAAAATTACATTACTCTGAAAATACCACGAAAAAATTTCTAGAGGCCTTGGGACCCACAAAAAGTTGTGGAGCCCATAGACAGTTGCCAACTTAGCCTATTTAGTAATAATGCCTTGCCCTCCGATCCCACAGCTGAGAGTTGACCAACCACTAGGCTGCCATGGCACAGTTTTCTGAAGAAAACAAATTTACTATACGTAGAAAGCCTTTTATGCCCGTACATAATCTTACCGCATGTATAACGAATAAGAAGAATTAGTACCTTAAGGTACCCTACAATGTTCGAGGAAAAAAATTTAAAATGCATGCAAAAAAAGACTTACAGAGATAAATAACAAATATAGGCTTAGGAATTAGAAATAAAAATGCATATATAATCAGTAGTTTTTGAAAATAGTAATTTTTTCAAGAATCTTAATAAAAAATTCAATGTTAAGAAAAACAGCATAATTGAAAAAAATATGGGACATCTTTAATTTTAATTTTGCAAGCGTACTTCTCAAAATATCTAGAATGTAACAGACCGCAAGATAAAATTTATTTTAATGAATAAATATTTTATGAACATTCAAAGTTGGCGTCATAGATTTTTCGCCAAAATTATCCCATGTTTCGAATTGAAAGTGACTGTAAAACGTGACTAAATAAAGCTATCATAAAATCTGCGGTCTATTACATCTCAAAGGTTTTTGACACATGTGTACCAAATTTTAATGATATTAAATGAATTATTTTAGAGATATCACATTTTTCGTTCACCAATTTTAGTGAAATTTTCATTTTTCAGAAAACGCATTTCAAAAATATAATAACACATTAGTTCAAATAAATTTAAAGGAATAAAAAATAAGACTGTTTTAGATTCTTATAATTTGTGGCTTTATTTTTAGATAATAAAAAAGTTTTTGAATTTTTCTTCTAAAACCGTTTTTTCAACCTAGTCGGATACCTTCACCCTTAAAAGCCCGATTTAAAAAAAATGATTTTCAAATGTTTTTTGACAATTATTTCTTGAATAAAACATGGAAAAAATACTTTAAAAAATCATATTTTGTTTTAAGTATGGTTTATGGCTGAAAAAACAGCTTATTGCTAACTGACAACACTGGGCTTTATTTCAGAAAAAAAAAATCCTTTATAAAATTCTATAATGTCAAACACAGATGAATTTTAATAAATAATAATACGGAGAAGGAATTTCTTTCGATTTCGTAGAATAAAATATTTCCCATTGGGGAACTTCAGCATTTTTTAAAAACACGTGATGCGAAAGATGCACTGAAGTAGCAGGAATCATGGCGCAATCCGAAACGCACTCTCATTGGCCGAGTAGATTTTGACGTCAAGGGTGCCTTCCTTCGCATACTTCTCTTTCGCTACTTCTGTATTTTGCTTTGAATCAAGGCGTTTGTACCAGCTAACATTTTAAAAGTGAAGTTTCTAGCTTTTCTACTATTCAATGTTCAATTTCACAATGGATATTTGTTTTGTACAAGGTAAATCGGATAATTTGCCAAGGATTGATTGGAGGTTTTGTCAGTACATGTGTCTGTAATTATTCAGTTCCGACAAAGAAATTGGACACAAAACGCCGGCTCGTGAATTATTTCATTAGAAAAGTTGTTTTGACTTTCCCTTGAATGCATTCAGTAACTAGAACAAAGCTCTATACTATACAGAAAAGGCTTCGCCTTTGGAAAAACGGATAGGTTTTCGAAACCATCAAGCAACAATAAATTGCAGAGGGGCCGTCGGGCATTCCGAGAAGACGCTGCGATTTCTGTTGCACAAGAAAGAACGAAAAGATGAGAACCTGATTTTACATGACTAATTTTGATTTTAATACATTCATTGAATATAAAGAATTTATTTTGCATCAAAAGTTAATTCTGCGAATTATTTTGTTGAACTACAAATGAAAGTACATTTCGTATGCCTACAGAAAAAAAACAGGAATATATTTATTTCAGAAGTTCCGTTCAAAATAACTTCAGGTACGGCATTTTTTAAAAACACACCTGTGCCTTTTAAAAAATAATTTTATTTTATATAGTTTATTATACGCTTTATTTTAATATAACAATTATTTCCTTTGTACAAGTATTAATTTTAAAATACTAGTTTATACCAATTAATATAAAATCTGGTAAAAATAACTTATATAAAGAAATACACTAAAAAATTAAAAATGATAAAACTGTAACCACTTTCGTAAATTGCAAAAAAGAAAAGAAAAGATACGAACAAAGTATTTGTAAGTAATAAGCCTTCTTTACTGCAAAGTAAGCTTTTTTCATTATGTTAGTTAATTTTTGAATTATATAAAAAAAAACTATATAAATTTATAGTAATATTCAAACGAGACCAAATGCGACTGATCTAGTAATTTAAGTGCTGCCAGCAACAAACTCGAGATGCACGATGAGATAAATTTATCCCACCTTTTCTCAACTATAATAATTGATGAGCAAAAACTAACTTTTTGAAGACTAATTTTGATTTTAATACATTCATTGAATATAAAGAATTTATTTTGCATCAAAAGTTAATTCTGCGAATTATTTTGTTGAACTACAAATGAAAACGAATTTCATTATCAAAAAAGTCGTGAATTTAAACTAATTTTTAAGATATTCTTATTAATTTTCAATAGTACTGGTAATTTTTAAAAAAATATAGGGAACATTCGAATATCCATTGAAAAAATTTATGCTAAAAATAACAGGAGCACGTTTTTTTTTTAAAGATTCTTGAAGAAGGTGGGATCTTCTATATTTTTTTACCCTTTGAGGGGCAATGGCCCTCAAAGGGTAAAAAAATAAATTTCATATAATCAAATGGGAAAAAACTAATTAACTATTTGCTTTAAAATATCTTAATTTTTTTTTGCTGCTAACCTCACCTTATACTTCTTTTAAAAACAAAAAAGATATCGAATTCAGAATTTACTGTGCTTCATGATATACAATTTTAATAGGTATAATATAGATTAATAACTTGCATCAAAATGATCTCCACAGACATGACGAACGCTGCTTGCTGATAATTCCGGATTTAGCTTCGGATCTCTCTTCATCGCTTTACACCACTTTTTGCGAATAACATAATTTTTTGGCACATTGATAAATAATTTGATGCCGTTACAGTCGTATTACTACATTTAGGAACAATACAATACTTGTATCTTTCCGACATTATTTTATCTGATGCGATAGTCGGAAAATATAGAAAGAAAAAAAAAGAGAATCTCTATAGAGAGCGAACGGGAAAGAAGCGTGTGTCTCCCCTGTCTGGCAACTTTGACGTCAGACCCGTTTCGCGCCAAAATGGATCGTTTTTCCCGCGAATTCTGAGAGGCGAACTTTGATTGCAAATTTAAAAAAAAAAAACTGTCGAGAATTTTTTAAAAATGTTATTGTCCGTTTCGAAGCATTTTAAATCGATTTAAAAAATAAAAAAAATACTGAAGTTCCCCATTCTCAAGCGTACAGAAAAGGCAAAAAAGATGCAGTCTCAAGTGAAAACACATCAATTTATTTTTATTTTCTCATCAGCACTCAAGCTGCCATCTATATGTTGTAAATTGATTTAATAAAAATTTCAGTATTTCAGTATTTTCCTATTGGCAATAACAGGCATTAGAGCTTCAGTCTTATGCTCTATATTTTAGAAGACAAAATTGGATACTTTGCTTAAAGGCAACACTGGGCCTTTAAGGGTTAATTGAGATTAGAATAAATTTAATATCTACCCGCTGCGTTATTATCATAACGAAAACTTTGGGAATGAGATGGATAGAGTCCATATAAGCGAGAAAAAATTCATTGTTTCTATTAACATATAATGAAAATTTTAATTTCATCAGTTCTGTTTCTAAATGATTTAATTTGGCATTTTGATTTATGACAATAATATGCAAAAAACACAAAGAAAACTTTTCATAAACACTATTCAAAATTAAGAAATAGCATTGTTTACTTTCATTATTCGTGCTTTGTATTGATTTCGTACCATATTTCATTGTATACAGGATGATTCAAAAGTCCGGAGCCAACCATAAAAATGAATAATTTTCAAACGAATGAAAATAAAAAGATGCGGTTTGCTGTGGTAGGATGGTAATGAAACTAGATTTCTTTTGACAAGAAACCAGAATTTATAAGTAGAACAGCTTACAATTTAAACCACCAGATGGTTCTGCAGTTGTTAGAGCAATGTTCTACGTTGAAGAAGATGTGGTCTAAGTAACAGCTTGCAACTGTTCATTGTGTCGTCCTCCATTCAGGAGCTAGCTGTTAGATGAGGAACCACATTTGTCAGAGCATTAAGCATCATTGATGTGATAGAACATGAGCAAGAGAAATGTTGTCTACTGCTGTAAAAAAGTGTGGTTTTTCGTCTGATAGCTGTGCTCCCGAAATGACGGACGACACAATGAATATTTGTATCGTAAACTCGTCTCATTTCTTTATCTTATGTAACGCGTCCCTCTGTTACTTTCATATCATTCTGGAGGTTTAAATTATAAACTATGCTACCAATAAATTCTGATTTCTTGACAAAATGAAATCGGCTTCCTATTCATCCTTCCCATGCAAACCTCATCTTTCTGTTTTCATTCTTTTGCGATTTATTGATTTTTAAATTTGCTCCAGACTTCTGAATCACTTTCTATATTAAAAGTATAACATCAAAAAACTTCTTTCGTAAGTCTGTTTCTACTGATTTTGCTTAATTAGGTTCAGATATACTTATCAAGCACGAACTCGACAGAATTCATCAAAAGCAAGCATCATGATGATCGCAGTCTTACATCGTTTCGATGTTGGTAAAAAGATGGATTGAAATCAATTTCATTTCGATGGTTTTGATTGTTACCAATCGATCAGAGGTTTCATTTTGTGATGGATACTTAAGCCATGAAGACAAATGTGCACAACATAGTAAACAAGATGATAACATTATGTTTTCACCAAAATTCTTGAAATCAATTACCTGGAATTTCCTATAGTCAATTTTATCTGATCAGTTTTGTTTGAACCTTCTTTCTTAGAAAAATTCCCCCCTGCGAATGATTAGTGGCCGCGGTGGCCTAGTGGTCAGGTCTCGGCTTAGGGGTCGGAGGGTTCCAGGTTCGAAACCCCTATTCCACTGAAGATCCGTCGTGTATTGGGCCGGATACACATTAACGCCCTTCCGTTGGTGCGGCGCGGAAGTTTGGAGAGCGGGGTGCCAGCTCAGGTGTCGTCCTCCTCAACTGACCGAGGTTCAATATTATGAGGTCCGCCGCAAAATAGCCATAGTGTTGCTTCAAAACGGAACATTAATATAACTAAACTAAACTAAACCCGTGAATGATTAATAATATTTTCTGATTTCAGATTTCTCTGCCAGGACTGGTCCTCTGAAATTATCGACACGGCACCAACAAAATGCTCTAGAACATCGGTACCCAACCTCTTTGGTTGTGCGGATCACCTGCTGTGTAACAAATATATTGAGGCCCACTAACTAAATATACAATTAAAAAATATAAACATATATATTTATACGTATATTACAGTAATACCTCGTTACAACAATACTATGGGGACCAAATAAAGATATTGTTATTGAGGGATGTATTGTCATATGGTATGGTATAATTAAGATATAAAAAAGTTATATATTGGTTGTGCTTTAATGTGGACACAATATAACAATATACATTCTGCAAAAAAAGCATCACCAGAGGGATGTTTGTTAAAGCATACAAAAATTTGAAAATTCAGCTATGCAATTAAATAGTTCACATTCCTGAGAAACAGTTTTATCGAAAAAATCAAATATTTTCGTTTGCCTATTCATTTTTTTAACTGTTAAGTCAACTAACAAGGTTTGAATAGAGTCTAATGCACGAAAATGCGCATCATTTGTGGATGAAAGGCTTCATAAAATTACCCGTAGGGACTGAACTGATTGAAGACAGGAGTGGCGCTAGTGTCTGCACGACTTGCTGTACGGAGAGAAAGTGTAATGAAATTGGTATCAAATTTTTGCCGGATCTTTATTTATCTATTAGTTGAATATCCCGTTGCGTAAATTGGGTACAAAAATTTTCCCCGACGGGGGTCACAGCATCACCTACAGGGGGGCCCTTCCCCCCGTCCACCACTGGCGCCACCCCGACTGAAGTCGATAAAGGGATGTCGATAAAGATTACGATGTATCTGTATCATCACCAGTGGCGAATCCAGGATTCGGGTCTGGGAGGGGCTGAGGTCAGAAAAATTTTGTATCGTAGTGACGATTGTCAAACCTCATGGCTTATGTAAACCAAAACACTTTAACTTTACAAACTTTATTCACCTGGCAATAAGAATCATAAAGAACACTACAATACTTTCGATAATTTAATACAAAATACAATGAGATAACTAGCCAAAAAATGTTTTCGATCGCATCAACGCTACAAGTACAAGTGGAATGACTATAGAAGTAGGAAAATTGTCGAGCCTCTCAAGTCAGAAAGCAATGTTGTCACGATTTTATTAATTTTTTAAAAATGAAAATTAAGAACAAACAGTTGTAGTGATTTTAAATAAAATCAAGAATTTTGGTTTAACTGTGGGAGGGGGCTGCAACCCGATAGCCCCCCCCCTGGATTCGCCACTGATCATCACCATCCTCTTCATCGTCATTTTCCATTTCATCTGTGATTTCTGTCCGAAATCACAGGCGAAATGGGTTATCTTCTTCAGTAACTCCTTCAAACACCATAAGATCATCATACGCTGTTAAAAATTTCCCCACGTTAATTCCAGACATTTTGCCACTTTTTTTCTTTAAGCTGAGTTAAGGACTTTTGAAGTCTTTAAACACATTCTTCAGCCATTTGAAACATCGCCATTTTTGAAATTTTCATCGTTATCAGTTTACTTATCCTCCATGAACTATTGTTACAGAGGAAAAAAATGGCATTGAGATTTAAAAAAAAAAATGTTGTACAGGGGTTTATTGTTGTGCAGAATATCGTTAGATTGAAGGGAGATTAACATTATGTTCTATGCAAATTCACCGGGACCACAAAATTTTATCGTCGTATCGGATATCGTTGTAGCGGGAGTTTACTTTATATGCATGTATATGTCAGTAATTAGTAAAGCTTACTATAGAATGAATAAAAATGCATTGTTTTATAAAGCAAAAAATGAGTGACGACTCTTGAAGCTTCCCTGACTTCGACTAGCGTTCCACGGCCCACTAATACTCTATCCACGGCCCACAAGTGGGCCGCGGGACATGGGTTGGGAACCACTGCTCTAAAGTAAAACTTCTGAAACTATAGGTCACTTTCCAACAGTGGGGTCGAATAATGTAATTTTGGGGTTTAAAAAAAACTATGAAAACTTGACATTTTGTCTCATTTCTCAGTCTTATTTATTAAAAAAAATGAATTTCCTCTTGGATGAGATACTAGAATAAAATTTATCATCTAGCGGGGGTATTTTACTCTTGACTTTCTTGTATATTTCCGCAATAAGGCGCGTTTTGTGTTCAGCTTGGTTGTATAGTGAAGAAAATCAGGGCTTGTCAAATTTTATTAAAATATTCATTGTTTATAGGAGTACAATATATGTTTTCAGAAAAGTCGCAGTTTCATTACTTTTTTTATCAATGATTTTTTTTATCAATGATTTTTTTTGTCAATGATTTTTTTTATAAAAAACAATCAAACTACTCGGTTTTACCCCACTATTGGGGTAAAACCGGGTACAGATGTTAAATTTATCGAAAATTAGGAAAACTCGATTTTCAGCGGGAAAGTTGCAATCATTTTTATTTTATATGACAATTTAAGAATATTAGATACAAAATTCACATGTGAAGCAGTCGTCTTCTTCCTCCGCGCCACTGCAGCACAGTTAAGACGGTTTTTACATTGGATTAACTCTTCTTCTTTATTTAAATTAGAAAACACATGGCTAAAATACAAACAATCAACGTCTGATATGTGTTTATCGTCTTAATCGGAGGAATCATCAATACTGACTGTCCCGGTCTTACGCCACTTGGAGTACCCGGTTTTACCCCGAGTGCAGAGGTTATAAAAAACGATATAGAACCGCGCAATTATTGGAATAAATCCTTATTGTTTGATAGGGTATGAATCCCTAGTAAACGTATAATAAGATGGACTGAATATAGTTTTTATAATTGTAATGATTTTTAAGTAAGGACAGTTTAAAATCAAACGAACATTAGAGAGTTGACGTCTTAAAACAAATAAACCTTCACAGATGCAGTGCATTCAACAGCTATAACACGCAGCTTTGACTGTTCTTTCTTCTCGACTAGGAGAGTGTAATTCAATATATGTCTACTAGATAGGAAAAATAATAGAACCAGAAACAAGGGTATCAAGTTTTATCCCCACTCTCCCCTACGTACCATTTTGTGTTTTTGATTCACCAGATTCACATACTACGTACGGACAGACAGATCGTCAGACAATAATTCCTTTGGCGGATGTGGTCCGAAATCTGACACAGATCTACATCTGGTGATAAAACCATGTATCAAGCACGATGCATTTCTGAGTTGCAATTTTCACAAGCACACGAACGGACGGACAGACTTCCAGTTGACGGATTTCTTCCAAAATCTAGTAGAAATGTACAATTTTGCTCTAAAAACTGTATAGCAAATTTCATCTGCCCGGCACAGTGGTTACTGTACCTTCCGATTAACCTTTTTATTTGAGTACCCCCAGACATCTCTCCCCGCAAAGATTTTATATAAGATTTAAAAAAAGAATTTATTAACCCCTTAACCTACAAAAACGTATCTGACACGTACATCGAATTACAGAATTTTTGCTATTTAAATCAGTAATAAAATCAACGTAACAATTAATTTTAAATACAAAAATCACTTGGACACGCTTAAATGCCTCAAGTGTCCTTTACCATCTCAAATAGATGAAAGTACAGTCGGACCTCTGTTTAACGAAGTCGCTAAATCCCGGAAAAAAGTTCGTTATATGGAAAATTCGTTAAATAGAGATTCATCTTTTAAAATACTTTAAACTTCACAAAACAAATTTTAAATTCATAAACACTAAACATTATTAGAAAAATAATTAATCATACCTTTATTTTGCAGTATCTATTTCTTTTATATATTTTACCCATCAAAAAGATATCTGCAAGGAAAACAAGAATAAAACAAAACATTGTCCGGGAATAGACTGTATTTTCAATTTAAAAAAATAATTTTATATTAAAATTAATGAATTTTAGGATTTTATCATTCGAAGGTTTGTTGATTTCTGCATCTTGGTCATTTCCATCTTCATCATCTTCGTCTTCATCGCAATTCATTGCTTATTGTTTTTATTTTTCACACTGTCCACTTCAAAACTGCCTCATCCACATCTTCATAGACACATGCTTTTAAATGTTTTGAACAAGAATTCGATGAATCATAATTTTGTATCTTATTACGAACTTTTTATTATGGTTGTAAGCTGTTTGGAGGAATACCAAATTTTAAAGCAATATCCTTTTTTTTTCACGCCTTTATCCACCTCATGAAGAATTAAATATTTTTTGTCTGATGCTCAAGCACTTTCGCTTTGACATTTTCCAACTTCAAGGTCATTGATCACCATAAAATGTGTTAAAAGAAAGAATAAGTCTGAAATGTTTAGAAATATTTTGAGAAATAGGGAGAAAAAAAAATATTGGATCACAAGAAAAAGTTCGTTAAATAGAGAATGCACTTCGCTATTTGGAGGTTATTTTATGAAGAAGTTCGCAAAATGTTCTTGGTTCCAAGAAAAAGTTCGCAAAATAGAGAAATTCGAAAAATAGAGGTTCGTTAAATAGAGGTCCGACTGTAATAAAAAAATATCCCGAGTGGGTGATGTGAGGTTAAATAAAATCGTAGGACAAGGGGTTAATAATGTTAAGGGTTTAGATTAGCTTAAGAGTCAAACGACTCGAATTAACTTAATAAAATTTGTAGGATTTAGTTTTCCATTCATTTTATTCCATTTTTTTCCCCAGTAGTATTTATTAGTTAACTGCCGAAACACATGAAAACAGGTTTTGAATTCATGACAAAGTCTTCAAATAAAAGCATCTCCGATGTACCATAAATATCTACAATAAATATTGAGCTATTTACACTCAAATTGAAGCTATTATTTACTAATAAAAGAAAGGAAAACTTGCTGAGAAGATAAAAACACAAAAATGTACTTGTGTATCTTTTGTGGTTCAAATTCCTGTCAGTTGAAAGTTCGGAAAGAACGGAGGAGAAACTCAGTTTATCCCGATGTTCATCTCGAATTTCGGCGCAGCAGGTAAATACACCTTCCGCTCGCACACCTGGCCCTCTTTGTGACGTCACTCGCCTCCATCACCTGTTGGGAGACAGGGTTGCAAGAATTGGCGACGGAGCGTCGCTTTAGTTCCTTTTCTTCTCTTGCAATCGTTTTTTTATAATAAAGTTGAACTTGGCTAATTCGGATGTCTTTAATTTGAATTTTTCTCTGGTCCCTTGAATTTTCTATTAACGTAATGTTAAAATATCGTTTATAATTCGAATTCAGTTTTATTAATTTGAAGTCAAAAGAGAGAATTCAAGAAATAAAGTTTTTATTTCTGAATGTTTTTTTTTTAATAGTCCATAATTTATGCCCTTACTGATAATTAAGTGAACAATTATTAAGACCTTTAATTCGTTGGAGGTCTTTACTGCTGTGCAATAAAAAAAGCAATACAAAATTCTTAGATTAAAAAAAAATTGAGCACTTTAGGTGTGAATTGTTTATTTTGAAGTTGCATTGTACAATTGTTGTATTGAAAGTGTTGTATACTGTTTGTTTACCAAAATAATTTATTTAGTAAAATTATTATTTTTAATGATATTAATTTTTTAATTATAAACATTGCTACATTGTTAAAATTTCTTATTGAGTAGTTATTAATTTTATATTATTTGTTGAAACTGTTAAATATTGAAGATAAATCCTTACTGTTATTTTTAGTTTCTCTTGCTCTTCTAATTTTTAGAACCATTTTTTTTTTAATTCAAATTTTTGAATAAACCGAATTTTTGTGATCTCATCAGCTTTGAGTTAGCCAAGTTCGACTGTTGTTTTAACTTATAACAACTGCTGTGACCAATTTTTCTTAACAGAAGTAGAAGCTAATTTGAAGTATTTTGCGATGAAAAATTTATCAAAAAATGCCCAGGTTCATTTTTAAAAAAATAAGATCGTAAAAGTAAAATTGTATTGTTTTCTCCACTATATTTATAAAAAAATAGATTTCCGTTTTCAAATATTGTTCGTGTGTTACAATATTTTAGAGCTTTATTTATTTTTCAAGATTTTGAAACTTCTCATCCAATACTTATTAAATTTTCATAAATCCTTTAAAGTAAGCATACAGTTCTACAAATAAGTAGCATTAATTTGTTCAATATAAATCAATCTGACACTTTATTTATTTATTCACATTTTCCCCGAAGATAGAAAATATTCTCAATTACTAATTGAAAATTCGCTTTGGTTTCGTTAGTTTTAAAGAGGAGCCACAAAAAATGCCCAATAAAGTTCAGAATTTAAATAACGTAAGTGTAAGTCAAGTGAAATTTCGTATTGATTAAGAATCAGATAACAACTATTTCTTTCCTTTAACTCTTTGATTACTAACGGGACATACTGTTCAGCAACGGATTCGGAAACCATCCGCTCTTTTGCGTATGCACCGATGGAGTTATTTTCATCTAAATAGGGGGAAAGTGGAGAATGCAAGGGTGATGTTTACATTTTACTGAGCGTGATCTAACAAAGAACTTCGGAAATGCGCTCATATGACTCATTGCCTCACACCCCGTTACGGTGTAAAATCGTCCATAAGTGCTAGTCTCGGAATCCATTGCTGAACAGTATATGTCCCACTTACATTTTAAAATTACTACCGGGATAAAAATTGCTTTCAAATTCAGTGTAACATGTCCCAGTTGTAGAACAAGAACATTTGTGCACACCTCATCTCTAGTCACCAAGATCGTACAGCCTATTTTCCCTCCAAAATCCATGGTTTACTGAAGACTTTTCTTCTGAGCATTTATGTTAGATAGTTTTGATCTATTGGTAAGCAATACATATTTTTTTGCAATAATACTAATGAAATATTGTAAATATATAAATATGTTTTCGCAATAATTAATAATAATGTAATGTTTGTTGATTATGGGACTATTATGTCCAAGCCTTGGTTTAAAATCCACTTGGAGGAAAAAAAACACCTCCAAACAAGGTCCGTCCCAAAAATAGCCCTCGTGTTGCTTCAAAACGGGACGCTAATATAACTAAACTAAACTTCTATTGGTCTATCTGTCTGTGAGGCGGTTACTCAAAGGCGCGACACTGATGAAATTTGAATGAGGTCTTTAAATCAAAGTTATAGATTTCTACCAAATTTTGGTCAAATTCTGTTTTCGAAGTCTGTCTACCTGTCCCTTCGTGTGTATATGAATACGTTAACTTCTAAACACAGCGAATTAGGTTGCGTTTGGCATATGACTTTATTCCTAGAATCGTAGATCTGTACCAAATTTTCGAAGAAACCCGTCGAAACAAGTGGAATGTCAGTCGATCAATCTATTCGTGCGTATGCGAACTCGAAAACGCAACAAGCTAGATAGATTAATCGTAATAAATGACCCTTCACCAATACTGGAGATCTGTGTACACACACAGTCATGGATTCAATACCTCAATAAGTAAAAGTGAAATAATTTAACGAGAGTTATTAAAAATTAAACTTTGCATAAAACAGAATCGCACAAAAATGCAGCAACTTTCAATAAAATACAAAAAAAGATATTTTAATTATACAATAAAGAAATTACGGAAGAACCAGAAGAAGTAAACAATATCAATAGCAATATACCATTTGCGCGCAACGCAACAGCATCCAGTTATTGCATTAACAATATTGTCTATAATCAACTAAGGGGCCGTTCAAATATTACGTAAGCACCCAAGGGGGGGAGGGGGTTTGAGATTTGCTTATTTTTGCTGAAAAGGGGGGAGGGGGAGTATGAGTGATGCTTACGTAAGACATTAAAATCACTTTATTTCCGAAAATCTCTCGTAACTTGCACAAATAATTTAATTTAAAAAAATTAAATTTGAAAAAAAAGTTAAATTTGGCAAAAGAAAATTAAACTTGATTTTTGTAAGCTTAAACTTGAAATTGTAAGTAAATAAAACTTACATTTTTTTCCATTTTAAGCCGAGTTAGAGTTTTTTATTTGAATTAAGTCCTAAAATTTTTTAAAATTAGATTATTACTGTTATACGTTTTGTAAAAAAAAAAGAACGTGTGTGGGGGGGGGTTGCAGTATGCTTACGTAATTATAAGAGGGGGTTTGCGATTTGCTTATTTTTGCTGACAAGGGGGGAGGGGGAGTCAAAAAATACCAAAAACATGCTTACGTAATATTTGAACGGCCCCTAACCAATTAAGATACAATCAAACAATAAAAATCGTGCTTCAATAAAAATTAATTTTTCCTACATTATTTCAATTATTGGATAAATTCAGGCCACAGAGGGAATATTGTTTGCCTATTAAGTCATTCCCCTTGACAGAAAATTTATCCATTTTAGAACTCCGATGGCGAGTGGCACTTTCAAA
This sequence comes from Araneus ventricosus, assembly GCA_013235015.1. Taxonomy (NCBI): domain Eukaryota; kingdom Metazoa; phylum Arthropoda; class Arachnida; order Araneae; family Araneidae; genus Araneus; species Araneus ventricosus. Next base: position 19,063 of record BGPR01017014.1, read on the forward strand.
AAGTTCTCCATTCGAGTTCTCTTACATTTTTTCCATTTTATTTATTTAATCTTAATGTGTTATAATTTTTATTGAGGCATAATTTTTATTGTTTGTTTGTATCTTAATTGGTTAGTTGATGTTTGGCAATATTGTTAATGTAATAACTGAATGCTGCTGCGTTGCGCGCAAAAGGTATATTGTTATTGATATTGTTTACTTCTTCTGTAATTTCTTTATTGTATAATTAAAATATCCTCAATAAGTAACCTGTCTTTGGTCTGTCCATGCGTATGTGCATACGATAACTCAAAAATACAATTAACAAGATGAATGATGTTTGACATGTTGTTTTGACATCAAGACTGCATATTTATATCAAATTCTGTACTCAGTCGGTCAGGGAAAAGAGCAGAGGAGGATTTTCACAATATAATAAGGCTATAGGCACAAAAGTGTTTTGAGGCCCCTCTCTGTACTCAATGCTGTAAATTTGCCGTCTGTTTAGTGCTGCGATGTATGTCGCATAAATTTTGAGGCCCCCCCCAGGGTCTCGAGGCACGAAGCGAGCGCCTGTGCAGAAAACCGCCACTGGAGAAGAGATTCAAAACTGATATTCTATTCTCTACTGTAATACATTTCTCTTCTCACCATGCGACTATACGATGGAGCTAAACTTACAATCCACCTCCTAATATCGAGAATGTCGAAAGGATAACACTCCCGCTCTTAAGTTTACAAACTATATTTACAAATAAGACTGAAAGTTATAGGACCACATAACAAGTCTGAAAGAGAAAATACGAATTTAAATCCTGCAGTATGAATAAATAAGTTAATAATTTGAGATTTCTTTTTGATAATATGGAAATTATGAAAGTGAAAATTCTCATGAAAAACGCTTTGCGAAATAAATGAATAAAATAGAATTAAAATTAAAGTTAAAAAAACATTGTGAAGTACCGAAAAAATAGTGCTTTTTTTCAGATCTAGGTTTAGTCTAGGTTAATATCCCGTTATTGAAGTTGTATGACGACTATTTTGGACGGATAGTGTAATTTTCAACCTAAGGATTTCAACACAAGGATGAAAAGGAATTGAAATAATTAATTTATAAGAATTTCATGTAGAATTAACACAGATTCAAAGAACAAGAAACGTATTGTTCAGTCTAAACAACACCTTTTGCAATATTTTTTTCAGAATAAAAATATCGCAATTGTCCGAAATATTTTTAATATTTTAATACTTGAATGTATATTCTAACACTCCACCAAAACTTTCATTTCAAATCCGGCTCCCATTGGCGCCAACATTGGCGAAAGCCTACTCTAACAAAACCAAAACAAACGTCGCCGGTGAGTGACGAGGGCAACCCAAAACACATTCTACTACGAATTGTCAGAATAGAAACTTCCACTCGCTCGGCCGAACACGCGACAAACGAACCGGCATGGATACAGCGAACGATACCCGGTGGTGAACCACCTGCGAAACACGAACCGTTACGGAGTACGAAAAGAGATAGATCTCTCGCAAATCCACCTTTTCTTTTTGCTCGTGTGTGTTTTTTCTGTTTGGTTGCGCCATGTCGGGATTGGACAGGGACCGCTTCCACCGTGCTGCCCGTGATGGATTTCTGGATTTGTTGAGGGATGCCACCCGCAAGGATTGCAATGCCCCCGACGAGGATGGAATGACCCCCACCTTGTGGGCGGCCTATTATGGAAACCTGGATGCGCTCAGGCTCATAGTGGGAAGAGGGTGAGTGTACAGTCCCGCCTTTCTATTTACCTTCGAATCCCACAGTTCTCTTTTTATGGAAAACAAAGTGGTTCTTTGTATGGTTTTGGAACATGTTGGAGGATTACTAAGATCGTGCTGTTTTTGTTTTTATCAAAACAGCACGAGTCCCATCAATTCACTTTCAGTTTATGTATGGAACCGAATTATGCACAATTTTACAAGGTGACCATAAATTACGGATCTATTCTGGTACCCCCGGCTGGGTTGGGAGAGGTCACTTTTTCCGCACGTTAACAACGGGAAAAGTGACGTCTCCCCCCCCAACCGGGGGTACCAGAATAAACCCCTTAGTCACTGGATTAAAAAAAAAGAAGAAGGAATAAGGAAATTTGTACCTCTTGTCAAAAACATCGTAGTATGATAATGTTATAGGCTTGTTTCGTCTGTATTGTCTTGTCTTCATCTCATTTGATTACATCAGCCTTTCAATTCTGTGAGTAACGATATTTACATCAGGCAATTTACAGAAAGTACCCCATCCTAAAAACATTACCATGTGAAATTCCATAAAAATTAATTTTAGAAAGTATATGAATTGATAATTTAGTTCGAAAAGTTTTATTATTGAAAACCTTTTTTGAGAGAAAACCTTTTTTAAGAGAAGCTTTTTTCCGAATAGAATTGTTTAACTTTGATAATAGCATTGATAACAGCATGCAATATTGTCCTAGCAACCCATGGTGTTTGCATTAAAGTGTACTGAATACCCTTTCTTCATGTAAACTATTTTATTAAGAATACAGTAGAGTCTCGATAATTCGAGGTGGACGGGACTGGGCCTACCTCGAACTATCGAAAACTCGAATCATCGAAATCATAAAATTTAATAAATAAGTAAATGGAAATGAAAGCAATTTTTAAATTTCAGTGTAGTATATTTAAAATGTAATAAAATGTACTTACATATTATTACATTACTGCTGATAGCAACAGGTTAATTATTCTTAAAATAATTGTCAATTGTTTAAACACGTTACTCCTACATATTGATCTTATATATATATTCCGTTTTCTTTGGGAGGGGGCATTTCTGCAAGTGGCTTCGGGATGCGTTGTGGACATATGACCCGTCGAACAACAATAAAAACCAGTTGCAGTAATTCTTTCACGTGTTGTGTATGTGTTGGTCATTATTTGGGAGCTAAACTGATTTTTTTCACTAACTCGGATTTATGGAAAACTCGAACAATCGAGACTCGAATTATCGAGACTCTACTGTATCTTTAAGTTACGTAATAGAACCCAGTAAGAAATTCTTTTCTATCGTATAAGGAACAATTCTTTATCTAGTCACTCCTTTGACGGATTTTGACCAAAGTTTGAAAGAAAGCTACCATCCTGGAGTAAAGACCGCTTATCAAATTTCATCAGTTTCGCTTGTTGTGTTTCTGAGCTAAACAGACGGACATAATTCCAATTATGTTCTTTTTTTCGTTCACCTGGAGTTTTAAAACGGAGAGAGGTTTAAAACGTGAAATCTCAAGGTCGAATATTTTGATGATAACAGTATTTTCTCTTCGTATACTTCGCATAGAAGAAAGTGAAAATCGGAAGAATTCTTTCTGATATAATATATGGTCTTTACACCAAAAATTTAGTTCCATATAAAACTTTGGAACAAATCCGTGAAAGGGAAGAGGTAGTTTTCTTCGTATATTCGATTTTATTCGTTATACAAACGTGAAATCTCAAGGTCGAATTTTTTGATGATAGCAGCATTTTCTCTTCGTATATTTTGCATAGAAGAAAGTGAAAATCGGAAGAATTCTTTCTGAAATGGTATATGGTCTTTACACCAAAAGTGTAGTTCCATATAAAACTTTGGAACAAATCCGTGAAAGGGAAGCGGTAATTTTCTTCGTATATTCGATTTTTTCTTTATACTATCAGGGATTAAGTTCTTTATAGGCCCTAAGGCAATGCAAGTTTCGAGGCTCCCCTTTCCACTTCGAAGCAAATTTTATTTATTTATTTTGATTTAATCTCTATACAAACAATTTTTAACTAGCAAATATTTCAGTAAACTGAACTAACAAAACATTTAACCCTCTGATTGCCGAATTTTTTTAAATGGCTAATTTGAAGCAACGTTAGCAAACATGTCCAAATACGGTTGAACGAAGCGTATTTGATTTATGTGCAAGGCTTTATTAATATAATACAATGTTTTTCAACTTTTTAGTGTTCGCGACCCAATTGTCAATCATAATTTTCATCGCGCCCCCCTCTCATACAATAACCATATATACAATAATAATGCATTGTGCAGTACTAATACAATCCTATTTATAAGTGCATTATATCAGTGTAAATGTGTATTTTATTTCTTACTACGTCAGAATATATATTATTTTACTTTCCTTTCAGTAAATTAATCAATTTTTTCAATAATGTTTTCTTTTCGATATGCTCGGGGCCGCGGGGGGGGGTATCCCGGGCCCCCCCCCCCACACAGGTTGAGAACCGCTGGTATAATACGATTCAACGCTGTAATTGTTAAAAGTAAACACAATATTCCGCGAAAATCGCATGATGCTGCAGAAAATTTATTTATTTCCAACCCGCGGAAATCGCGGGGTAAGCAGTCAGAGGGTTAATTGCTAGTTCACCTTCAAGAGAGTTGGTTTCAGTATCTCGCATATCTCAATGGCAACACATATGTTAAATATGGTTCATTCATATCTCATGACACAGTGATGAAATTCGAATATGTGTCTGAAAAAATTTGGTTTGGAATGAATTTGGTCCCAAACTACATAGAAATATATGGAAGGACCACGTGCCAAATTTCAACCATCTAGCTCGCTGTGTTTTTTAGATGTCGTATGTAAAATGTAGAAATTTCCGAAAATCTGGAGGAATTTTTGGACGAAGACGAAACTTCCTTTATGTATATTTTGTGAACTAGAAAGTAAAATTTAATATCTATTGCACAGACAGTGGTGGATTTAAAACTTTAACGGCCGAGAGCTTTTTTTTTTTTTGTAATAGTCACCCATAAGACGATGGAAAATTAGGTGAAATTCTAAAACGTTTATAAGGATGAAAACTTAAACTAAGCATTTAAATTGGTTATTTAAATGTTTAGTTTTTATATGTCAACTAAATATATAAAATTCCATATATATTTAGTTGATTTATAATTTTATAAATAAATTAATTTTCATAATTTTTGAAAGCATGATATCATCAACAAACCAATGATGTAATAAGTTGCAATATTTGATAAAGAAAACTATATCAATGATAAATAAATGAAATTAAAACTAAATTCTTTTCATGTCCCCGTAGAGGGGGCCTTTCGTTTTCTATGACATAAGTGTTATGTCCCCGTAGCGGGGCCTTTCGTTTTCTATGGCATAAGTGTTATGTCCCCGTAGCGGGGGTCTTTCGTTTTCTGTGGCATAATTGTTATGTCCCCGTATTGGGGCCTTTCGGTCGTTAAGGGTTAAAAATATGAGGCCACAGGCGCAGATTGTTTTCTGACCTCTTCCCCTAGACAGTGCCATAAATTCGCTGTCAGCATAGCTCTGCGATGTACAGACACCGGATGAATTTTGAGCCCCCCCCCCCCCCGGGGGCTCGAGGCAATCACCTATACCACCTGTGCGTAAAATCGCCACTGTCCACAAATATGATCTTGGAAGATCTGATAAAGTTAAAAAACGTCTATGCTGCAACATCGAATGCTTTATTTTTGACAGTCCTCTCGTTATGCATTGCTCATTAAAATAGTCTTGCTAACAAAATTAAACAGATAAAACGTTTATTAGACAACTAAATTGCTGAAGACATAAAAAGAAAAGTCATAAAATGCTTCCTCTCCCATTTAGTAACCTTATCCGTGTGCCTCTGTGATTTATGTCCAGTAGCCTCACAATGGAGTCATTATAATGCTAATTCGTCCGCCAGGGCTAGTTAAGCGAACACGCTAACTATTCTTGTTGGGGGGGGGCAGTGAAGCCATGAGCTTCAGAAATGCCCCAGTTTTATCGCATTAACCATCGAAAACCGAGGTGTCATCAAACGTTAGACACGACCTATTTTCTGTGCTTTGTTTCCCTAATCATAATCTGTAAATTATGAAAGTCTAACCCTGAGACTTAATTGCGGGCTTCAGTATCTTTGTTCTGCTCTTCATACCTGTGAATCATTAAATCGCCATATTCTTCACTCTAATTTAAGGAATGCTGCTCTGATTCAGATACTAATGATTATTCTAATCCGCTTCGATACTGTTTTCTATAACAAAAAATTGAAAGCGTTGTAGAAGTCGTCATCATTTCAATGATCATTAAAATATTTGTGGTGTTTCATTACTCCTTTAATATACAGGGCGTCCCAGTTTCATTTAGCTGAGTTAGATAAACGTTCTGTTTTGAAAATACACGAGGGCTATTTGGGGACGGACTTTAAATTTTAAACCGTGGTCAGGTGACGAAAACCACATGTGTGATGGAACCTGTTCTCCATTCTTCCACTCGGCAATAGTGTGCAGAAGATTGATCGTCGATAGGTTTAACAGGGTTCGTACGCTCCTTGAAAACTCATTGAAAACGATTTTCATTTTCAAGCACTGTGGAAACTCCTTAAATATGGGTTTTACTTTTTATAAACTACTTGATTTTCAACATTTCTTTTATTAAATGTGTACTAAGTTTCACCGATAAAAAGAATTCTATATCACCGCCGTACCCAGTATTTTGCTTTGTTCTTTCCACGATTTGATGTTCATCTTCTAGCAGTATCCAAAATTTAATAATTGGTTTTAAGTGCCAATCAGTAATAGCCAAGACAATAGAATGATGCAAATGGAGAATGTTATTTCTCTTGGATTATTTCGAAAAATTAACTGCATTTCTTTAAATTGTAACGCATGGTTTGTTGTAAAGGACATATTGTAATGGTGGAGTTGAAGCAAAGATATTATTAATCAATTTTAGCTAAATTAGTTTTAATAATCAAGAAATTTTGTTAATTTTATTTTCTTCATATACTATTTTATAAACAATGAAAATGCCAAAAGAACTGTTTTTAATATCTAAGATGCATGTCTCTCTTTGCACCTCTGTATTTTAAATACTGGATCACTGTACACTACATATATATAAGGTGTCTAAGCGGCACCACTCTTCTTTCATATAAATAGATTTAACATGGCATTATGGATAAATCATCTTAGTTAGAACTTTATAAAAGAAATAAATTTAACCATATTTATTTGAGTTATTAGCAATGCTTTAAATATTCTAATATAATTTTTGTGTACTTTAAAAGGGGAATCCTTTTTCATACGTAAATATTGACTCCTTGAAAATTTTGAAAATACTCCTTGAAAACTCCTTAAATATTCCTTGATTTTTAATTTAAAAAATCAGTAAGAACCCTGTATTAATATCCACCACGGTTTCCTGTGGAATCGAGTTCCGGACCCGCGACTCTCCGATCTCGAAACTGGGATTCAGCCACGAATCCCCACGGCCTAATGTCTAAAAATATGGATTATTATAATAATACAAATATGAAATTGTATACCTAGTCTTTATGCAATTCCAGTTTAATTTTATGAAATTAGTTTGTATGAAATTCTTCTGCTTAGTTTATGAAATTCTATACTTAGTTTATATGCATTTTGAATTATTTTATTTGATTGTCTGTGTGTTTCTATTCGCAACTAAGGAAATTTTAGATACATTTCTTAAATGACGTTAGATGCACATGTATCTAATCATTTCAGAAATTATTAGATACATGTGCATGCATGTATCTAATCATTTCTGAAATGATAAAAACACTCCCTCTGCATCATTTTGATTTTTTTCAGTGTCGACTTCGGAAATAATTACCGGAAGATGCACACGACGGTCTGTTTTATGTTTAGCTTCGTAGCATAGTAAAGAGAATACAGTACACATTTTGGACCTCTTCCAGAAGATCCAAATGAAAGATGATTGAGTGCAAAACCTGATGTAGATTTATAATTCTGGTGATAAAACTACATACCAAATTTCATTTATCTAGCTCGTTGTGTTTTTGGGTTATCATCTTTACATGCACATAGAAAAACAAACAGATAGTTTACTTGTTGACGTATTTAGTCTGAAATTATGCAGAGATCTTCAAAATCGATGTAAAGATCATATTCTAAAATTCACCCATGTAGCTGGTTGAGTTTTTGGATTATAGCTTCCACATGCTCAAGAAAAAATAGATCTACTGACAGTCAACCCATTAAGGGATTTGGTCCAAAATTTACTTACAGATATATAATTCTAGTAATAAAACCACGTGCCAAAATTTATCTTTCTAGCTTTTTGTGTTTATCGTGTTCACATGAGTACATAATTCTTTTTTCTCTCTCAGTTTTATGACACATGCTGGCCTAGAAAGTGGCCTTGCATCAAAATCTAGTAATCGAATTTTTTTTGTATGCTTCGTATGCAAGAAATTAAAACAAAGGAAAAATTTTGAAAAACCATCGTTAGGAAAGACAATTTTGATTACTATTAGAAGTATTTTATGGTCGCCAGAAGATCGAGAATGTTTAGTTAATCGGGGCAAAAGTAGTTAGATAAAGTAATTATAAATAATTGTAGGGTAATTATAAAAAATGGCAGTAAGATTAAAATTTTGCTAATGAATACGAAGAGTTTGATTAATATAAGCTTCCATTTTTTCCACTTTTAATTCAGTTATTATTGGTTGGGATTCAGACACCAAATGTAAAACAAACGAAACGCGGGGTTCTAGCTAGAATTAAAAACAGGAGCCACAATTTCTTGCTCCGCATTTAAATATCAAACAGTTCGTTACACTCTTGATAATTGACTCTGTAGAGATGCGGGCAAAATGTCACGGTTCATTCGAACGACTCAATCAGTTTCAGTTTCCGCGTAAGCCTGTCAATTTTTCGAGAAAATTAAATGTTGACCAAGTTGACGGATGACATTTTTCTACGAAAAGATTTACTCAAGTTGTCTCCAGATTTATAAGTTTTTGAAGAAAGACTTATCCATCATTTGTAATTATATATCAATTCACAAGAAATCATGTATGGAATACCTCATTAAAATGTTTTTTTAAAAAAGCTGAATTCTTCTTCCCGGAATCGTCTGCTGATATATTTTAAGTTATTTATTTGCTTCCTAACATTCTCTTTGGGATGTAATGAAACAAATTAGAGTTTATTCTGGAGACTGAAGTTAGTGTAAATATGTAAATCGTACATCAGATCCAATTTAGAACAATTCTAAACTTTTTGAAAATGATTATAGTTGTTTTATGGAAAATTTATTTGTAGAAAAAATTGTTAACAGTTATATACGGTCGACCAGCTTCCTTAGAATATCCTTTGTAGAGAGTATTTATTTTAATCTGACATCGCCTTCTTATTTTATTTGGATATTAGTATTTTCCAAAATGCATAACACACACAAATAAATAATATACAAATGTCATTAAATTTATTATGAAGATGCGAATATTATTAAATATTGTTATGAAAATAAATTACATTGGATGCACATAACAAATGTGACATCAAAGTTAATGAAAATTGCCTTTGAAGTTTTTCCGAATTTCATTTTCAAAACAATTTTCTGATTTTTTTCTTCTTTCTTTCTTATTCAACAAATGAAATACTTTTGTGCAAAAAAAAGCAGTTTTCAAAAACTTTATAATTAATTTTAAACAAAATGTAAAATTTAGGCAAAGATATAATATGTAAAAAGTTTCTCCAACTACTGTTTGCTTTAAATGTATTTATATATATTAAAAAAATTGTATGAAAGTTAACAACCCTGCTCAAACCAACATTCAATTTAGAGAGGCGAAAATAAAAATAATAAAGTGCGTTATAATAATAAATTTTTGCTAAGATTATTTCCTTCGCTTAAAAGATGTATGAAAAATTTAATATTTTTTTCAAGAAAAAGTACCGCTTTTTGCAAATAAAAGGCTTTAAAACAAATATTCTACTTATGGTTGTGGGGAATTACTATAATTTCGCTATTTGTTTTTGGCATTTTAAATGTTTTACTGTAACCAGACGTGCGCTCTTTTTTTTGCCTCTTTTCTAATTAATTAATCCATCTATAAAACATATCCTACTTACTTTAAGAATTATTATTTTTAAAATCCTGTTTCTTTCGGAAACTTTTATGTCTTGATATATTTCTGCTTCACCACGTGACTGAAGTTAGATAGAAAATTACGAAGGATAATCTTATCGCATTTTCCTTAAACTCTTACAAACCTTTCATGTGACCTTTGATCCTTTAACTCTTAAAAGTCTGTCCTCCAAAATAATTCTCCTCCATCCCCAAAACATGTCACAATCGCTCGATCATTCCTTGTGGAGTTCAAAGAAATCGAATTCTTTATTCTGAGATACAATTTCCGGGTTTGTTTCTATTCCCGTTATTTTCGTCCTAATCCTGTCTTCATCATTTGCGACGTCTTTTTATAGTTGGTAAGCTCATCACGCACGTTTTCGTGTGCCTTCGTCTAATGATGCCCTTGGCGTCAATAATGTTTTATTATTCGATTTCCAGCTAAACCGATGTCGAGGGGAAATCAATACAGTTATACTGCTTTCGATTTCTTTGATATCGGCGAAATGATGGAGCAATATCTATCGGTCAATGAATGGAGGATCCAAAAATACTATAGTATAGGTCGTGATATTATCATCTCATCTATACTTATAAAAGGCAACGTTTCCGCGCGTGTGTGTGTTTGTCTGCGATGTCCAGACGAATCTATCGCACTTACAGCCATGAAATTTGGCACACAGGTAGTCGTAATGGTGATTGAATGCACCTCGAAGCCGAAATTTTAAAATTTAATCGAGAATTTTTTTATTTAATGTTTTGTGTTGTTTTGGTTGATTTTTCGCACTGATTTATCAATAGCATGATTTTGAATAATTGTACGAAAAAAAAAATAGACACACCATCGGAAAGAGCATGCGATTTCCGTTCTAATGAAGTTAGTTTTTAATTTCTAACGTAATTTACTGAATTTTGAGAAATTTTTTTAAAAATAGACAGTTTTGCCATCGGAATGTTTTTTTTTTGTTTTTGTTTTTGTTTTTAAATTTGTTGCATATGACTTTCTAATAACACTATTATTTTCAATTTTTTTTCCAGTTTATAACTAGAACGGTTCTGTCGGATTTAAAACAAGAACGGTTAAAATATCTTTTCCCATTTTTTTAAAATTATTTTTTTCCTGGGCAGATGAAAGTTATTTTTCTAGAGCTAATTTTCTCCCGCGGCCCTTTTCCGGAACGCAGATGGCTATGTGATTCGTTGAAAGGGAGGTAACGTCATAACCTTGAGTTGGGTGACTGATTATTATTTTCGGCAGTATCTTAACGTATTTATTATTTATTCATCCCACATACTTTGCTTTGTGGCTTGCAGTATAATAATGATTTTCACGTTGTAATTTTTTAATATTGTTTATCGCGGAAAAAAAAAGCGGGGAAATCAATAATGTGTATCTTTTGTTTTGGTTTTGTTTTCAAAACTTTTTCGTGCAATTGTGGGCGGGTTTTTTTTTCTTCTTCATTTTGTTGAAGTCCTGATTCCACGGGCAACGCCGTTCGCGTACTGCTAGTAATTTGATATGAGCGATTCTTGATGTTAGCTACAACGGAGTGGAATTAATATAATGCTCGTTTTACAAATTAATCGACCAAAATATTTTATTTATTATTTATTTTCTATTTTAGACAGATTTTAAAGGAATTTCTACAATTTCAAAATGCATAGATACATTTTTTTTAAATGTTGATTTTGAAACTCAGAAGAATTAACGATTTAAATTCTTATGCCAGTATATCAAACATGTGTTATTATCATCTCATAATTGGATACGAGCAACTTTTAATGATAGTTACAAAGATTATGGAGTTGAATTAACCTTTTAAAGGTCCATTTTTTTCTAGCAGTGGCATAATAAAATAACTTTGGGATTAAGATTAATTTAAAAATAAATTGATTTAGCTTACTGGATGACATTAATTTTTTGTAAATTAATTTTAAAATTAATAATTAATAAGTTTGAGATAAGAGATCGGAGCATCTAGGTTTTTGCTTCATCAAAAAATTTGGCGAGAACTTACTCCAATCTTAAAAATTACATTTAAAAATTGATGAATTTGGCGGGAAGTATACTTCCCCGGTCTTAAAAAGGGTTAATATATTGCTAGCTTTGCAAATTTGCCGGCCAAAATCTTTATATTTTTTTAAAATTCTAGACAAATCGGAAATGAATTTCTATTATTTCAAAATGCATTGATACATTAAAAAAGATAGACTTCAAAACTGATAAGAATTAACAATTTAAATTCTTATGTCTCTATAACAAACACGAATGCTGCGACTTAAACCAGCTTTTCTCGTTCACTGTCGACTAGAAAGAAGAATGCGACATTCGGTACCTTTGCAATAGAATATTCATTGGTTCTGTTTTTATGATGAGCTGATTTTAATGAATGCAGAACATTTATGTCATGACAGATTGAATCAGGGCCACATAATATCCCTTTCCTTTGACAATGTAAGTATAATAGGCCCTCAATGTAACTTACCTAACTTATTGTCTTATTTTCACTAGTTCATTTATTTAATTTCTCATATATTTTTAAATAAAAATGAAGCGCCATTTTTTTTCCTGTAGCCTATAGAAATCTAAACTACTGAATAAATTTTCTTCAAATTTTGCTCTCAAATACTATGAAGCCTAAGGAAAGTTGGGGCTCAGGTGTTATCCTCGCCATCCTATCACGGTACAAAATTACGATGTCCTTTCCAAAATGGTCCTTTAGTACTTTAAAACGGAATGTTAATATAAGAACTAAACTAAACTTGAACCCTCTGACTTTATCCGGCGATTTTGGCGGGTTGGAAGTAGGTCTATTTTCTGCTGCATCCTGCGAATTTCTCAATCTAATGGGTTTACTTAGTAGTAGTTTTAAAACTTTAAATCATATTATACTAATAAAGCCTTGCGTGTAAATAACAATTCGCTTGGTTCAACGGTATTTGAACATGTTTTCAAACGTTGATTCTAAATAGTAATTTAAAAAACGGCTGTCAGAGGCTTAATGAATGGTTTAATGATTGATATATTTAATTTAATTGTTTTCCTTAACACTTTTTTTATTAAGGAACTCTCAAAGTTTATTATTTATTTATTAATTCAGACATGACACAAGCTTGGAACAAAAAACGCTGAACTTCATAAATAATGAATTATGCCAAACATAAATACCGAGAAGTAAAATAAATATGATTAATCGAACAATTAAATAAACAAATTTATACAAAAAGTGCTTCATATATTAAAAATATTGTAGAATTATTATATAATAGAAAATCAAGAATGATAAAATCCGATGCCGAAAAAGCTGAAATCCGCGGAAATGTGTCATGTCTGATTAATTACAACGAACATTTGTTAATGCATTTGTTGAAATTATAAACACGTTACAGCCACACCTTGACACTCAGTATGCCGATGATTGGCAGGATGTGTGCGATTGTCAGGGTGTGTGTGCTATGGGGCTGCAGCCTCCGCCAGAGCTAAACCAGAATTCTTGATTTTTTATAACTTACTGTATGTTCTTAATCTCCTTTTTGTAAAAAAAAAAAAAAAAAATACGTGGCAACATTGCTTTCTGGCTTGACAGACACGAAATTTTTCCGATGTATGAATATTACCTTTTAATTTGCTGTCATTTTCTTCTAGCTTGTTCACTTTAATGTCAATGCATTTTGTTGTAACATTTAATAATGAAAAAAATTGACACTCTTTTCTATATCTATATTATCATTGTCAGTCTTTAAAATATCACTTAGATTTTTTTTTCACTTTTCTTAAGCAAGCGATATATGAATTTATGATAATAGATTCAGAAAGTACATTCGTTCACTCCAGTAAAATTTGTAGACACCCTGACGAAACACAATTTTTATCACCTCACCCCTCCCCTGACGAAAATCTTGGATTCGCCATCGGTAGCAAGTAAGTGATGAACGGATCTGAAAGACCAGTGGCGGTTTTATTAAATCGTGATTGTTTTCATTCTTTTTTATCACACGAACTATAGTAGTTAAACTCGATTTGGTCGCTTTACTTTTTTTACGCCGACGAACTGCTATGAACTCTTACTCAGAAACTCCATAAATTCCAAAGATTCTCAAATTACTCTTTCTTCTTATTATATTTCACGGTCACGATCCTTCGATTTAAAAATTGATTTTCCGCTTAGTTTCTTTTCCTATAGGAGTATCCATTTTTTTCCAATTATTCAGCTAAATAGCTTCGAAATTAATTTACAAGAATTAAAATTTAGCGAGACTTGAGGAAATTATTTTCGCTCTAAAATAATTACTATTATATGAGAGAGTTTTCTATGGTTACTTGAATAACCGACTCAATAGGCGGTTGCAATTCTTAAGGTGTTTGTACTTAATCCGTTAACGCCAGAATTCATTTAAGACTAATATTTCAATAAATTTCTATTCAATTATGTTGAAAACACCTAAG
>BGPR01017015.1:0-33404 GCA_013235015.1 Araneus ventricosus
TCCGATGACTGGATCTCTGGACTGGCTAAAGAGCTTCGGCTAATAATTGAATCATTGCCTTTATTTCTTTAGCGTTTACCAGTTAATGAAATGTGATGAATAATCTTGTAAAATATGATTTGTTGCATTGTATTGTAGTTATTATAAATGTCCCTGTTATTAATGTTAGATATTTCCCCTATAATATAAATATACCTGTGAATATACACTATTTTGTTCCTACTGTATAGCTGCTGGCAGTGTTGTATTTTTCTGACTGACTCTGCTGTCATACAATCTGTTTGTGAGTGTTTAATGTTATGAACTATTGATTCTCACAATGTTACGTTTAGTTTTTAAATCCTTATTTTCTATTGGAATTATTTTCATACATTTTAGCAAGGTACTTGAGTAAGAAGGCATTTCTCTGGTTAAATGCTAGTTGCAGTAACTTTTTCAAATTTTTTTTGTGTGTGTCGCAAGAAGAACGAAATTATTTTGACAACATTCAATTCAATCCAGATTTCTCGATGTCACATTGGATTTAATCTTCAATGTATTAGTAACTTTGTAGATAATGTTGTATGTATACTAAATAAAATCAAGCGTTTCTTCATCGTGGATCACGAAGCAACTTGCATTTAGTCCGAATTTTCTTCATATTCATAAGTTTTTTGTCCCTTAAGGAGACATTCGAATGAGATGTAGTTTCTGTTAATGGATTAGATTGTAACTATGATGTACTATATAATCACAGTATCCAAACATCTATGAGAAATTATTAATCTGCAGAAGATTCTATGTGCTTTAAGCTTTCATGCAAGAGATATGAACTGTTGCCATCGATGAAAAAAGAGTTACGGATATTTTATTGTTGGATTCTTTTTTAAATTTATTAACAGATCGGATTATTTTTAGAGATCGTAACAATATTTATTATCTTTGTGTACAGATTAACCTCTTTGTTATTTTTTAATGTGAAATGTTTTAAAGGAAAATTCTATTCCATGTTTTCACTGTTTGTTTTTCTCATGCATTCCAAATCTTGATTTGCCAAATTGTCCATCAGTGAAGTGTTATTTATGCCATTCGTTTTTTCTAGCAGTTTTAAATCTCCCAAAGATTTGTGTCTTACAAATGTAACTGTCTTCAATAGTAGTTTAAAACTTCAAAAGCACATAAATGGTGGGTACATAATAAAAATTTCTTTAAAATACAAAATGTGTTGTATTCTTATTCCAGTTGTCTGTTATCTTAATGAAAATTAGAACTTCGAAAAATAAGTTTATAAATGCTTATTTTTTATAATTTTTAACTTATTTTTCGAAGTTCTAATTTTTATTCGTGTATTCTATCGGAAGCAGCTGCATATGCGCCTTTCTGTATAATGCAAAAGAATTTTAATTAATTTTTAATTCAAGTTCTATTAATATTTTAATTTAATTTTCGTTAATTTTATCAATTATAACTTATCTTAATGAACATAGAAATATATATTCTGCATTTCCCCTTTGTCTACATTTTTTGTTCTTGTTACTTTTACGGTTAATTGGTGAAAAATGTGATTATCAATTTAAAAAATTATTCCACATCCTATTTAATGACTGAAAAGTAAGTATTTAGTTTCAGTTTAAAGTAAGAAACATGTTATTTCATTTTAAATGAGTTTCCATAAGATAAGTTGTGGAGAAGGATAATATTGACATAGATTTTAATGTTATTTGTGAACTCGTTTCTTTTGTAAATTTTTGCCTGCGTAACTTTTGGCAATCCGTGTTTGCCATAAACTTGCCAAGAAACCTAAATGTAAACTATTCAGTTAATATTTCAAATAAGTTGAGTTCTAGAATATAATCCTTGCATTCCAATTTGTGTGAATTCATATGCATAAATTGAACCCTTTGTACTCGGGGGAAAGTAATCACTGAATTGAAGGGCTCATTTTATTGCTTTGAGAAGCTAAAAAACATAATTGTATAAATTGATTTTTCAGAAAAATTGATCTGCAACTTTAAAAAAGAATTTAGCTCTTGAGATCAAAAGACGTCAATGGTGCCCAGGAGGTATCCGAATGGAAAGGGTTAAATATACGAGTCTTGAAAGCAATAGTTATAAATGTTAATTTACAGTAGAATTCAAAAACTTTTTTTAGAAGCAAAAAATGGCATTTCAGATTAAAGGTTAGCTATTTCTAAAAATCGCTCAAAACAGTACAATGCATCATACTAATAATTGGATGCAATCGGGAATTTCCATCATTTTGTGTATTTTGTTTCACTGGTGAAAACTGTCCAAGAGTTTCCTATGTGAAATTGTAACAATTTCAATCAAGTATACAATCAACCACTTGTATAATGCAATTTGGGGGGTGGGGGAGGAATCTGCTTATATTTTCTGCTAAGTCTTACTGCAATACATGTAGAATTGCAAAATTATTTCAGGTTTTTTTTTGTCATTGCATACTTTGCTCTAGTTTTTTACTTTTATGGAAAATACAATTTTACAAATGTATATATTGAAGAGCATCAGTTGACATGATTTTCACTGTTAACATAAAGCATGTCTTCCATCTTGGTGTAATTTGCATCATTTTCTTCCTTGTGTGCCTCTAGAATTTTGCCATATGACCACAGTCTTAACTGGTCTTCCAAAGCTCTTGAATCCTCATCCAAAGAAGGTAAACATCTACAAGTAAAATAAGGAGAGTTAGAATTCCAATTGGTTATAAAATTAAATACAATTGCAATATTAATTTCAACCTTGTGATATCTTTATGAACCAATGGTAGTATCCCCCTATTTTCCCGTATACTTACACAATGTGAAACATTTTGGGTTGAGTTTCGTATCATAGTGAAGAAAATTGAGCATGCTTTTTGAACTTTTCCCTGTGACTATTTGAAACCGAAATATGATATAGATCTAAAGTATTGGTGTCAAAACTTGCTGAATTTCATTTCTCTAGCTTAGATTTTCATATGCATACATATGAACTGAAAGTCAACACTTAAGCAGATTTGGTCCAAAATTTGACTTGCCTACAAATATAGTAAAAAAAAAAAAATGCAATGGTATAAATTAGTGAATTTGTATTATAAAAAGAGCTAGGTCAATTAAGATAAACATGTGTGAGGAGTAATGGATGTCTTAACATCCCTGGTATTTAAATATTTATTTTTATATCTGCATAATTTTCTCTTTCTTAATTTGATAGTGTAATTTGCATATTTTGAAGAATCTTGTATTTTTGGATTGTTAACAAAGATGTTCTTTTACTCAAGCAAATAGGTGAAACTAAAAATTCTATTCCACTTAATGTTCACTATTTATATGATGAAAAATGCATGATTAGTTTAAATTAGTAATTCTGTGGCCAGTAGACCTCATGTATCCCCCCCCCTAAAAAAAAAAAAACTTAAGCTCTGTTCTTCATCACAGTCTTTAAGGGTTATCCAATTTTGTCATTCATTTTCAAGACAATATTGTCTCCAGGGACACCAGACGTAATAATTTCCCTCTCAAAGCGGTACCTTCTTTGTCCCCATGTGTACTCTTGCTAATAAAGCTACAGTGAATTCTCGATTATCCGGCATTCAAGTAACCGGAAAAATTAGTAAATGAGTTTTTCTAAAAATTTTACATCCGCGTGCCAAAATTTAGCATGCGCCCGTTTTGTCCCATTCACGACGACAATTTATTTCTAGAATGCAACGTCCGATCCGCACGGAGGGGAGTAGAAGGGAAAAAAAGCAATATACAGTACTGTGACATACTCAGACTTGTTTTATGGGGGGGGTTCAAAAGTAAAAGTGAGAACCAAAAAATGAAAGGTCCTCACCTTTCGCAAAAAACGAAATCGACAACCAAAAAAAAAAAATTAAAGTGTAAGCTTTTACTGTATATTTACAATCTCAAACTAATCAATGTGCAAGACTGCACACCTATATTATGCACAAATTTTACTCCATGTATTTACAAAACAATTGCATTAGGTTATTAATAAAGTTGCATCTAAAGTACTGGAACAAAGTTCTGGAATATTTAATGCTCGAGAGCAGAGCTAGACAAGCACTCCATTAGTCTGAGCCCCGGCACAGAGTAAAAAATCTACAGGCGCAAAATTGTCAAAACAAAATGAGAAAAAAAAATCGCAACGGAGTTTCTGAATATATTAGAAACGCTTCTGAAAAATTCTAAAAAAACAATAAATCAATCTAATATTATGTACTAATGAGCACAAAACTTTCGATACACTACTCCAGTAATCTATATATAAAAGGCAATGTCTGTGTGAATTTTGCTCCAAACTTGAGCATTGCTCTAAGAATTTTACTAACTCTTCCAATAAGTGTTGCATCCAGGGAATGTAGTTTTTCCAAACTAAAAATAATCGAGAACTATTTGTGAACAACATCTGAAACAAGATTGTCAGACCTCACTATATTAGGAATTGAGTATGAACTAAGTAGCTGTTTAGATGTTTCTGAATTGGAGAATTCTCTGAACTAAAAGTTCGTAAAAAAAATTCGTCTGAATTATACTCCTGTAAACTATTTTTTTAAAAGTATTTTAAGTGAAAAATTATTATAAGTATTTTTGTCAATAACTGAGGTACACTGTTGTTTATTGGTCGTTCGCTAAAAATGGGAAAAAAGATCATACATCTTTTGGGGGGGGGGCGCTTACATTGTAGTTCCATAGGGGCACAATTTTTTACTTTTGCACGGAACGCTTCAAAGGCTAAATCTGACCCTGTCGAGGGTGAAGGTAGTCTTCAAATTTTTATGGCATGAACCATTTGGCTAGAATCCTTGAAAAAACATAGTTTCATGAAAAGAGAAAACAAGTTTAGCTGGAACTTAAAAGGAAAAACCAACTCTCAACATGGAACTATGATCTTGTCTCTCTTCTTTTTATGCGAATTATATGCATCAGTATTAACCCATTAAAGACTGTCGTTGGTGCCTCCCTCTCGCCACTGGTACAAAGGGAGATGGCCGTGACTTTCCCTATCCCTTCCATGCGACAGGGAGTCCAGTACCTGTCTTTCACGACTTGCCAGTGGCCAAGAATGAATTTCGGAATATGAAAGGCCTGAATTGCCTTACATATTCTGAGGGCAACAAGATCTACCCTCTCTGCCCTAAATACCAGCAACATCAAGCATCACCTAAACACATTTTGGACTGTCTATGACTTGACTGGAAAGAAATTTATTCTTCTCCCCTTTTAGTAATTGATTTCATCAAAGTCAACGGATGCCTTGATCTGGTCTGACTCCTTCAAACTCAATTGGAGATTAGTAACAACAACATGACTGGCGTTGTGAAAATGCAACATTAATTTCTAAATTTTTTAAAGATATGATCTACATTTTGTATGTCCGAAGTAATATTTTTATTTGATTCTCTATACTTTAATTGATCGTAATAATTTTTTTGTTTCCACATTAGTTGAATTTTAACACCTGCAAAAAAATGTTTTTTTCTGGTGGAAAAATGCAACTAATGTGGAAATAAAAGCGGAAAAAAAGTCTACTTTCAAATAATAATTGTAGATGGCAGCACATGATGACAGCGGATTTCCAATTTGATTCACATTTCTAAATTTTTTTTTAGTATTGTTTTGGTCTGATGTCGCAGAAACGCAACATTTTGTAACTCTTATGAAAATAAATTTAATTTTTATGGAAACAGCTTAAATGTGTTCTTGATGCTGTAAGAAGTGTTAAAAAACTATTTGGTGCATTTGCGATAAAGAAAACACGGAGCAGTTTTAAATGGGTTAACAAAATTACAATTAAATATCTGTTTTTGTCAACATTAACAAAATTGCAATTAAATATCTTGAAAATGGTTCAAATGTTTTCATAATGCCAAACTCGCCAAAAATCTGAAACCATTAAAACAGCCACCATCTTCAAAAGATGAAAATTCTTACACATGTCGTTTTTAATGACCTCAAGGAACCTTCATGCCAAATTCATAAAAAATTATATGTTTGGTGGTGACTGCCTAACAAGGAAATTTACAGACAGACAAAATGCTGAATGGATGAGTTGAAACAGATAATTATAAAATATTGTTTTAATTATCCAATATATATGCAATTTACTTGAAACAAAATAAATTCCTAAAGTTCAGTAATTTTTTTTTCCATTTAGAAATTTGAGGTGAAAATTTGAAATAAAAGTTAGAAAACATTTTAATTCGAATCCCTTTAGTAAATTTTGTTAATCGTTTTGGATCTTGCAGCAGAAAAATACAATTCATGTTGCAAAGATGCAAGATTTAAAAAAATAAATAGTTTTTTTTTTTTTTTTTTTAAATCTTGATTTAGATTTGTCTTGGTAATTCAGAAAAAAATTCCCATTCCTGTATTGAATTTATTTTTAGAATTTTTCCGGAGAAATATATATTTCTCCGGAAAAATTCGCGAGTTCTAATTCGGGTTGTGTTCGTACTCTGTTTTTGCTATAATTTGCAATGAGTTTGGCACGGCAAGCTTGCTGCAAGTTCTTCCCATGGTGACTTTGAAGCTTGCGTTAACTTGTTTCAAACTTGTTGCAAGCTTGCACTCTTGTCATGTCAAATTTGTTGCAAGCTTGCTGCAAACTAAAATTACTATCTGGGATAATTCTAATAACATTTTGAGGCTTTTCGTGACCTTCCCAATAAGAAGGGCTGCGAGCTGGGATAACGAGTATCTCTAGAGAGAGAACTTTCACCACAAGCAGGAAGACCGGTTTTAATGTTCGTGGTACCCTCTGCGTAAAAGCGTCTTTTTTCCGTTTTTAAATTAATATTTTAATTTTTTAAAAATTGGGCCCTTTTTCCTTCTACCCATACATGTATTATTTCCAGTGCAAATAAATATTTAATAGTCGCCGACATTAATAGAAACTTAAGTCAATTAACATATTTGGTGACAGTTTTCAAAAATTACTTCCCTTTCAGAATATATGCTGCAATAAAGCAGCATTAAATGCTTTTAAAACATTTTATTGGATTTAACAAAATATAACTTTATTCTATTAAATTTTCTGTTAACAAAATACAAAAAATAACCCTTTTGAAGCAACTATGTTCTTTTGAAGTTATGAAAATTAATTCAAAGAACGGTATTTAAGAAACAAGATTGATAAAAACCATGATTAAAAAAAATTAAAACATATTTTAATTTTTTAAAGGCAACTTCGCACCTAGCATTTATTTACTGACTTGTAACAACTGTATTAATTTACTGGATGCTCAAATGCAAAAAAAGAGTTAAAGTAGAATATAACAACTATTTAACTATGTGGTTCAGTGTATATTGTTACGAAGCTGTAAAGTAGTTTCCCTGACATGCTGACTTCGGCGACAAAAGGAATTTTCTAGAAAAATCCTGAACTGTGGTCCTATCTCTATTGAGAGCCAGAAATATCAAGAACATTCTACATATTACATCACTTCCTATGTATTGACGTCACTTCCTGTTGAAAAGATATAAAAGCAAGCTCTCAAACCAAGACAATCAGTTGGAGTTTGGTCAGCATTGAAGCTGGTGAACTGAGACATTGAATGCTATTGAAACCCGAACACCCACCAGACGATTTTTGCAACAATATTGTTACAAAATTTTCTAGTGGGTGTACGTGAATGCAGTTCAACAATCAGGATAATAAAAAAAATAAATGATTTTTTATTTTACAGATATTCCAGAAGAACAAAACGTAGCACAGGTACCAAAACTAATCAGCACTTTAAGAAATTAATAACTCAAGCAGGCAGTAAATCACAAGTAACTATCAGTCACAGCACTTTTATTAGCGCTCAAAGTCTATCAGTTCACCAGCTTGCATAAGGCCGCGGTGGCCTAGTGGTAACCCAGATAGCATGTACACTTGCAACAAGTTTGATTTTTCTTGATATTAGCTTGTCATGACAAACTTGTTGTGGCAACTTTGTAGCGAACGTCCTGCAAAGTAACAAAGCATAATCGACCAACCCACTTGCAAAAAAAGTTTGCTGTGAAGATGTCATGAAGAATTTCACACTACGATTGCAAAACAAGTTTGCTGAAAAGATGATAGCACACTTACAGATAATCTTTGTCTCTGTTTTAAAAAACATCCGATTTTTAATAGCATCTCCTAGACCGTCCTTCTTTTTATTAATTCAATAAATCAATTATAATTTGTGAAAAAACTAACTTTTTTTATAAAAAAAAAATTTTGAAACATTTCCCATCTTTTTACTAAATATAGAACTCGCGCTTTAAAGAAAACTATATCGTCTTTTTTCAATGTTGAAATTTTAACGTTTATAAACAAAGTTAAACCTAAAAAACAGTCAATGTTTGTTGAAAAATAATAACTTACATTTTTTCCAATTTTAAAAGTAATTACTTTTGTACCCTAATTTGATAATTTATTCTACTAGCAAAACGTAGTTATTAGCGAAAATAGCTCTCTCTCTTTGACTTCCAATCATATTCTCAACCCAAAATTTAAAAAATTAATGAAATCAAGAAAAGAGTTTAAATTAAATCGTATGCGCGATCTATTAACGCAATCTATCTTCTCCTCTTAGAGCCCAGCTGGCTGAATGGTTAGGACGGCAGGTGTAGGCAACGTGATGACGCGGGTTCGAATCCGCGGTTGTGTTCGTACTTGGTTTTTGCTATAATTTGCAATGAGTTTGATGTGACAAATTTGCCGTCAGCTGACTATCTCGTTTACTTTCACTTGTTTCAAGCTTGCACTCTTGTCGTGTCAAATTTGTTGCAGATTTGCAGAGCAAGATTGCTGCAAACTAAAATTGCTATCTGCGAAGGTCTCGACCTCGGGACCAGAGGGTCGCAGGTTCGAAACCCGATTCCACTGAAGATCCGCCGTGTATGGGGCCTTTTGCACTCTAAATCATACGTAGTGGCCAAACGTCCTCCCGTTGGTGTGGCGCGGAAGTTTGGAGAGGGGGTACCAGCTTAGGTGTCGTCCTCGTCATCTGACCGCGTGTTCAAAATTACCAGGTCCGTCCCTAAATAGCCCTCGTGTTGCTTCAAAACGGGACGTTAATATAACCTAACCTAACCATCAGCTTGCACTGCGGTCAAAGCTCCACCTCTTCCACTCGATGAGTTCTCGATATTTTATACCTTTTCCGACAGGATGTGACATTTCATAGACTCCTCTCGAAGGTTCTTTATGCTTCCGTCCCCAGTAGAGATAGGACCACAATTCATGAATTTTCTAGAATATACTATCTGTCGTCAAATTTGTCATCAAAATGGTTGCCCAGTTTGTTGCCAAGGTTGCTCTCAGTAAAAACTCTGTAAACTCTCTTCCTTGTCTTAAGATTAACATGTCAGGTAAAAAACTTTATAACTTCGTAACAATATGATAATCTTAAAACTATTTTCAAAAATTTGTATTTTGTCCACTTTTTACTATGAAATCACACTGTGCGACGGTACAACTACTGACTATTGTCCGACAATAATGGTCTCGTTTAAACCCACCTTTAACATGCTAGCACATGAAGTTTGTGTGAAACGAATTACGCATTGAAATAGACAATTTTTCCGTTGTTTATTTTATGTTCTTATTAAACACATAGTTGGCAGTGCAAGCTACAATTGTCAAAGTACTTCTCTCTCTCTTTATGTCGATGTCACTGCGCTTTTATAATCGCCTAAGAATCTGGAGACAACGAGTAGTATTTATTTTGCAGTTTCAGATGCTTACAAGTTTTTCTAGCAATGCGAGAGTATCGTATGCTCCTCCATTCCATTCATTAAGAATTCATTTTTTTAAAGAAAATTCTGTATACTATTTCGACTGGATTTTTTACAATACAGTAAAACTTCGATTAACTGTCAGTTTCTATTATCCGTCATAGTCTAAAATTGTAGGTTCATAATATGGACGAGTTTTCCCTGCCTTTTATTTGCTTGTACGTTGGACTTCCGCTTTGAAGATTCCATTGACTTATCATTACACCGGAATTACATAACGTAGTACAGCAGGGGTGACGCCAGAGGGGGGACCGGGGAGGGGCCCTGGACCCCCCGTCGTGGATGCTGTGCCCCCCGGGCGGGGAAAAATTGTGTATCCCTTCGGGGAAAATTTTTGTACGGGGTATTCAACTGTAGTTGATAAATAATAATCTGGCGAAAATTTCAGACCAAATTCATTACACTACCCCCCCCCCCCCTGTCGGGGAGATCATGCTTCCCTGTCGGGCAAATCGCCCCCCCTCCCTCGTCGGGCAAACTCTAGCTCCATTCCTGTAGTACAGGCACTTAAATGCAAACAAACAAAGCAGAAAATCGTCCATTATAATACATTTCTGTACATTATTAATATATAAAAGTTTATTCTGATTGTTTTGTAAAATTAAATACAATATGTTTGTTTTCACTTTTAGAGGATTTTATTTGCATTTTCGTTCCAAGCCAGCGCAGTGAAACCACGTTACTGTACATGTGTATTATTGGATTTCTGTTATCCTGTATCCATGTGTTCGGTTATCCGTCACAGCCCTGGTCCGGGCGGTGACGGTTAATCGAAGTTTTACTGTATGTTGAAAGCACTAATTAAAAGTTAGTTGAAAGTAGTAAGGAAATTGTATTAGTTGTTGTACTAAGATATTTTACAAATTCATTTAAGTTTGAGACAAATTATCTCAAAAACTATTAAAGATAAAAGAAAAATAAGAGCATGAACTCATTGGAAATTGCCCACTCTTTAATTTGTTGAATCACATGTAATTTAAAAATTGAAGAGTTTTTGAGATATTTAAGAAAAACTGTAAAAGGGGGGGATGAAATCCAAGATGGCGACAAACTTTCAGGCCTATTATCTCGGAAACTATTAAAACTAGAAGAACAATAAAAGCATGTATTTGTACGGAATTTTACGCTTTTTAATTTGTTAGATCACATGTAATTTGGAAATAGAATGGTTTTCGAGATATTGAAGAAAAACTATAAAGAGGGGATGAAATCCAAGATGGCGGCGCGAGATCCTTTCCCAGGACCGAGGACTTTTAGTATGTTCAACAGAAGCTCCTTACGAACATGTGTGCCGATTTTCAAAACTATATGATTTAATGATTTTTTTCCCCCCCCCCCCCATTATGGGCATTCATTGACTGGACTATTAGTGCTTCTACCAGACCATTTATGGCCTTATTTTTTAGAAGGTTTGCCCTTATTTGCCATTTTAATCTGGCAATCCTAAGATATCGCGAAATTGTAAATAAATAATTTCACGTGCTGTCTTGAACATTATTGTGAGAATAACAATGTTTTTTACATTCCGAAAATTTGTTATTTGATAATTTTTTATTAATGTTATTTCTAACTACGATTTTTCTTTCATTTTACAAATTTTAGTGACATGGGCCGGCGACTTCCAAAAAGTTCTAAACATAAAAAACTGAAATTTGTAGATCCTTGTTACAGAGGGCCAGCTCATCAGCCTAAAAACAAGTAATTTATTTTTATTGTTGTTCTTTGTCTTTTATAATGTTGAAACATTTAATTCATGCAGTTTATCATTAGAAATCGAATTCTATGTATTTGGATTTTTATGTATGGAGAATCATCCGATGAGAAGAGAATAAAAATGTTCATTGGAGTAAAATTTCTGGTCTATTTCTCCGATGCAATAATCATTTATGTATATAAGTTATGTACCAAAGAAATGTATAATAAAAAAGATGCCAAGCATTATTATTTATTTTTTTACGATTTTTGAATTTTTAACATTGGGACTAAGGGTAATAATATTTTTTTAATTTTACATAGTGCTGAATTCATACTTTCATTCTTAATGTTCTTTAAATATTTATTTCGAAAACTGAGCTTCCTATGTTTTACCGATGGCATGCTATAACTTTAAAAAATATTTCATAATTTTGATTATTATTTTTTTTTCAAATTCTATTGTATCAAACTGGTGGATCTTTCTTACTTTATCCTAAGAAAGTCGTTTTACAATAAGACTTGATTCTGTTTTGATTTTTAGCTATTTATTTTACCACCATTCACCATTTATAAGTGAATATTTGGTTATTTTTGTGCTCAAATGGCAGCTGACAATTTCATCATTGTAAAACTTTTTATGACACAACTGCTTTGTGAAATTTTAATTACTGTTCTCAGTGGAAGTGTGTGGAGTTTTTAAATTTCTCATTTGTAATAATGTTTCTCATATGTATAACCAAGTCTAATAATTCTACCAAAAGTGTCTGAAAATATAGAACTTGAAAAATCTTAAAATTTCAGTATGTGCAGAAATACTTTTCTCTAATAATTTTTTCCAATAACTCTGACATTTTGAATTAAATTTTTTTATTTAATTTGTGTTCTTATATATATCAAAATGATGTTTTTTTTTAAGCCTAAAAATTTATTTTTTTGAGCTAACAAAAAAGTAGTACTGATCGTTTCAATATCTCAATATTGAATTAGATGAAAATACACGGTTTTCCATCGATAACACTTATGTTCTAGCTCAAATCCATCATCCTCAATGGCTGCTCTCAATTCTTCAACTGAAGAATACAGCTTACCATTTTTATAAACTGAATGTGTGAGGATACCCCACACATTTTCTATGGGGTGAAAATCAGAGCTGGCCAGTTCAAAACCGACACCATGCAGGGTCTAAGCCGTTGTGATGTTGATTTGGAGGCATGGATTGAAGATTTGTTGGTACTTACGTATTAATGCCACCGAAGCTGAAGTTGCGCTAATGCGCCAAGATTGGTGGCACTTAAAAACCGCCAAATCTGTAGCTGCAGTGGCGTAATTACGCCACCGCAGCTACAGATTTGGCGGTCACCTGCAGATTTGACGGTTTTTAAGTGCCGCCAATCTTGGCGCAACTTCAGCTTCGGTGGCGTTAATACGTAAGTGCCGATTTGTCATGTGAAAAGTCCTATCTGTTCCACCTAAAATTCCCCAAACGGAAGCAAATGATTGACAAGTGTCTGTTGTTAGTTTTCAGATTTTTGCCGACCACTGAGGAAAGCTATTGAACAACTTGAAACAACTTGCTCCCCATGCTATCAGAGATCTACCACCATGTTGTCTACTAAACATGCTCCTTGGTTCTTTTCAAGGATCATGTCAATAGCATACAAATTCATCATGACCATCCAAATTCCATTTTTTCCATTGCTGAATAAGATATTAAGCCACATATAAAATGGCATGTGCCGTTGGACCCACTGTAATCAAGCTTATTTATGGTGTGATTCCAAGCAAGGTAATTGAGCCTCTCATGGTTTTTCAGGAATCCTGATTCTAAAATTCTTCTATGCATAGTCTTGGCTATATTTGTCCTTCAATGATATTTTTAATTCTTTAAAGACAATAATTCCCAGTTGAAGCCAAGTTTCTTGTGCGCTGATCGTAGCAGGTCACTCTCTATGAAGTTTTTACCACAAGGTAATATTTGATAAATTCCATGTTTCGATTTCTTTAAAGCAGCTGCAATTTCAAAGAAATGGAGTTCCGTTTTGCTCTCTTACATTCGATTTTTGATACTTCCTCATATGAAAATTCTTTAGACCTAGCCATTTTAAACTAATGTCAAACCAACAGTCATATTCTTCTTATATATAGTAGACTCTTGATTAACCGGGATGGTCGGGAAATGCTTCGTTCTGGATAAGTGAATATCCTGGATAATCCAATTTATGCAAATTTTGATGAAAAATTTTGGAATATTGATAGAAAATGTAAAATTATTTTACAATTAGACATTAATAGTTTAATTAATGCAAAAGAAGAGGAATTAACAAGAAATTTTAATGTTATTTAGATTTACAATTCTTACAATTAAAAAGAAAAACAGAGATGTAGTTTACCTCACTGTTTTGTGAAGAATGAAATGATAGAAGTTTGTTTTTGTTTTTCATTTACTCTTTGATGAATTATACTACATAGATTTCTCCATATCATTTTTTCTGCAGGTGTGCTTTCATCTTCTTGCTCCAAGTAATTATGTAATGCCTCAATGTGTACTAATGCGTCACCTTAACTTAATTTTTGACGAGTTACAAGATTTTCCTCATCACTTTCAGGACATTTTTCGAAATTCCTTGTTTCTTCTGAACCACAAGTTACACGGGACACAATATCATCGTCACTTAAAACTTCACAACATTCCAATGTCGAATCTTCATTAATCCATGGTTCCACTGCCTCTTCATCCACATTTTCAGAACAGTCTAATTTTCTCAAATCTTCTAAGATTTTTCTCTGCAAACAAGCACTATTGTCGTCATCTGTAGGAATTTATTTTTCTTATCCGATAAAATTGCCCTCCATGATTTCTTAACCGTGCTGCTTTTTACTAATTTCTATGCAGCATCAACATAATAAATTACATCCAAAACTGAGAGATTTTTCCAAAAAGAACGCAAATCATCGTATCTTTCCTGTACCAACTTAAGGAGCAAATTTCTGCGGTATATTGTCGTAAGGTTTCGAATAATACCCTGATCCATAGGTTGGATGTGAGCGGTCCAATGACGAGTCTAATACAATAGGAAGGGTTGAGAAGAATGCGAACTTCTCGCTCATTCCAACGGCCGCAATCTGCGCTTCCTTTTTGGGGGGGTCCTCCCAGATAATCCGATCCCGGTTAATCCAGAGTCGACTGTACCTAGATATCATGTACGTGTGCAATTGCTTGTGTGATTTCATAATTTTGCATAAAAGCAGTTTTGTGCTTAAACTTTTGACGCAGCAATTTTTGTTCTATTCTTAAAACTTCTCATTAAAAATAAAGTTTTAAAGTTAATAATGTTTCATATGATTTTGAAATTGCATTTTTGTATCCACACATAAACAACATGTTGAAATAAGGTGGATATTTAAAGTTTTATTTTAAAATTATTATTATGCTTAAACTTTTGACACACACTGTATATTAAATATTACCTCTATGCTTTTCTAATGATTTTTGTGGAATTTTGCACTATTTCTATAAATTTCAGGATTGTACATCTCTTCTGTATAAGAATAAAGATTAGGTCAACTTAGCTCCCACAGGCACATGCACATTTGCTTTTGTTATTAGTAAAGATAAAATAATTGACCTAACTTAATATTAAAAACAGGACATTTTTTTTGGCTCTGTCGAGCATAAATTTTGGTGCAAAATGTTTTTTTGAGGGTGTGGCAACTGCCAAAACATGTACTAGTGGGCCAAAGTCTGCAAAAATTTGTAACCTAAAGTTTTAGTAATTAGCACATTTGTGTATTTTGAGTGCAGTCAAGCTAAAGTACCAAGATCAGCTACAAATTACGTTTGCAGTTGAAAAAATCCTCACATTACTGACTGCGAATTGGTTAAAAAAAATATATATATATATATATAACTTTTTCATTTGGGATTTTTTTCTCTTTCTAAATTAAGTTCTTCTTTTCTATACTTAGATTTTAATTTATTTTGAAATTAACAATTTTTTTTCCCTTTCATCTTAAAGAAGGCTTCTAACAAATGAACCACCTACAGTAGAAACCAAGGATCAGGAAATGTCTAAACAATTTGAAGAATTCATCGATTTGAAGAATAAGGCAAAACAAAATGCATTCAAAAGAAGAAAGAAAAAGAAGAAACTACAACAAGATGATTTTATTATAGGTAAGACTTTACTTGGAAAATATCCTGAGTATCATCAATGTTTACTGCAATATGACAAGTAAATAGTACCTCAATTCACTTAAATATTTTTCGTGTCATATTATGAATGAAAATGAGAAATTTGACACTTTCTGTTGCAGTTTTTAAGCTTCAAAGCAACCAGTTATTTTGATCTATAAAATTCCACCTTGAAGAATATACTTTTCAAGTGGATAACCAAACTTATTGATATTAATCAAATGTTTTTCTAAGAAGAATATTTTGCCTTTTTAGTTTCAAAAGAAACTTTTCTAATATTTTTTTAGTACTTGGAATTTTATGCATTTTATTTGCTCATAAATAATATATATATATTGATTTTATTAATTTTGCTTTTTATCAAGAAAATAATACATTTTGCTTAAAAACTATTATAAGGTAAGCTGAAACTGTGCAAAAATTATAATATATGTTTAAATAAAAAAAAATATATTTTTAAATTATCAATTCTTAAGTGGAAAGCTGGCTTCAAATGTTGAAGTTTGCTCTTCAAAAGATTAACAAATTAATTTTTCAAATAAAAATTTTCACTTAATTAGTTTACTACCATCATGATGTTTTTCTATCTTTTTTCTTTAAAAGTCTGAAAAAGAAGGATCTTTCATAATCTGCTAAAATTTTTATTATCAAAAAATTGCTTGGTTCTTAAACAAAATTTAACTTTGCATACTTTTAAACATTAATACTGATTTATCTGAAACATGCATGATTCTGAAGATTATTCAAGAAGAAGAATTGATTATTTAGCATGAAAATTAGATTAATTATGGAAAAACTAAATAGCAACTTGTGCAATTGATATAGGCCCGGGCATATTAATTTTTTTCATTTTGCAACCTCATTTTTATCTAAAAAGTTTTATCTTGAATATAGAATTAAAAAGTAGATTAGAAAACAAAGCATTAATTTATTTTAAGTTAACCTTTTAAAATAGTTAATCAAGTTTCAGGGGCGATTGTGGTCGTGTATTCCAGATATTTTGCATTCTCCCATCCATGCATTCTGGATTTTTATGAAATGTATATTCATTACTTTTCTTCAATTCAGTTTTAAAACAAAAATACAATTCTGAGATTACATTAAGAGATTTTTTAAGAATAATCAGAACATAAAACGTTAGAATAGACAGAACATAAAACATTTTTGAACATTAATAGCCAAGATTCTGTGCAAATTATGAAATATTATTTATTAGCTTATAACCTGACATTGCTCAGGGTTCAAATTTTTTTTGGATGCTTCTCTCCATTTCTTTATCTGAAAATATTATCACTAACTTTCCCAAACATATATAGTTCTCCTTTGAATCCTTTCTTGTTGAATTAAAACCTTCGAATCTAGCCTTTTATTACCTTATAGTATGGTTTGAATCAAAATGCAAGTTTGGAAAATAAATTTTATTTTAAACTTTTAATTCATGAAAATAGGCAAAAAATGTCTGAATTTACCACTACTGATTACTGATTATAAAAATCTCAATTCAATTTTAAAATAATTTTTACAATGTTAGCTCCCATCTGTGCTAATCCATCAACATGCCAAATTTGGTCCCTGATATGTCAAACAATCTAGGCATGCATAATGAAGATAAAAATGAACGCAAATAAGCTCTTTTATATGTATAGGTTCTCACCAAAAAATTACTTGTGAGGTTGTTGGGTGAGAAAATCCCTCAATAGAATTACTAATATAATAGCCCAGATCTCTCGGCAACGCTCTGACGTCAACAACAATAAAACTCGAGCCATAGCACTGCAAGACGTTAAATAGCATTATTTCATTGTTAGAGAACCTACATTTCAGTCATTTTAAATTTAAAAGAGCAATTGTCGTTCTAATTTCAAATTTAATTGCTCTAAAATAGTGAAATAAAATATTCTATCGATTGATATAAAATTTATCTGACTATGATCCTGAAAAATTTTAAATTATATTAATCCTATATTTCAAATTAATTTCCGTTTTTAAATAGAAAGTAGTAAATTACGTCAGTGGTATATCATGCGTGTGATATAGTTTGGATGATGCATCTCATTATTTATTGCAATTGTGATGATATAAATTGAAAATATTTTTTGGCAACGTTTGACAAGCAGAGAAGTGCTTTGTTTTGAAAGTAGATTTCCTATCTATCTATATTATATCTACTAGATTTTTTTTTAGACCAAGAGGTTTTTGAATAAAGAAATATGTAAATAATATGCAAATAAAAAAAATATTTCCTGTCAGAAAACATGTTTATTTAATTTTTTCAATCAATGTTAAACATTTCTTTCGAATATATATATATTTAAACACGTCAAATTTGACGGGAAATCTCTCGAATGAAGAGGCAATTTGCATCCGTCATACCATGGCGGATGATTTTCTAGTTATTAATAAAGATTTTAGGGAGAATTTATCAAATAACTGGAATTCAGTACATTCCATGAACTATTTTCTTTCTGATAATAGTTCTGATAATTCTTCTGACACTTTCTAATGTAATCTAATAATTAAATAAGTTGAGTGAAAAGCCATTGTCTACCTCAAAATGCATTTCTTATCGTGCTGAACTTCAACTGTTAGCAAAGAGAGCCATACATGCAGCATTTGTCAGAACTTAAAGCTCCCTTTTCCAAAAAAGTAAACAATTTTTAAAAAATGGTCAGAAACCAGAAATGGAAGTAACTTTGTGAAATGATGTATTAATTACCAATTAATCATTATGGAATCATCCAAAATTATTCTTTTTGTTCTGCTAATGATATTGTTGGAAAATATTTTTATGACATTCATATTCTGATATTTTTGAAATAACTCCAGATTCCTCTGCAATAGTTTTCTGGATTTTTGAAACAAGGTCACAATCACTGCTGAAATTTGAATTATCAATATAATTTTTTGAACTATTTTTACCTATAGTATCTTTATTTTGTCATCAGTAATTTGAATGAAGGCCCTGAGAAAATTTTTGCAACCACATTGCTGCTTTTCCTGCTTCGAATTTCAACAATTTAAATCCCTGCTAGTACAGTGATTTCCTTTCATAGCTGATTAAAGTTTCTGTTGCAGTGAGTGGTCCTCCCGATTAAAATGATTTCATATGATAAATAAAGAGCATTTTTCTTAGGAAATATATTATATTAGTACATGATGATTTTAGATAAGCTTTCGTGATTGTTCTATTGGTAATGCAATCAATTTTTAGCATTTTTTGTTTTTTCAGTATGCTTTGATTTTTGAAGGAAAGTATATTTTTAAATGCATAATTTTTAATTTCTGCGCAATCCGTATTTATGACTAAGTTCAGTGTTTAAAAAAATATGTATGTAATAATGAATCATAAAAATTGTGTTTGATTGTTGTTGCTTAATTTGAATTTTTTTGAGAGTGCAACTTTAAAATTTGACTAGTAAGCAATGGCAGTTCATCAGGTCAGAATTGAACAGTGCTAAAAAGAATGTTTCTCAAAAGTAGGGATGTAACAAATAACACAAAACAACTGGCCGAATACTAAACGGAAATTCAGCCGAATATTTTTTTAAAATGTGCTTTTAAATATATTTAATTAAGAATATTGCAGAATTACTATTCAGTACATTTATTAAAAAGTGTCCTAACATTAACAAGTTGCATTGTATATAAGTGTATTTAATAATGTTGTGGATCAGATTTTACAATGATCATTTATCATTGTAAAATCTGAAATATGATGTATGAACAATAATTGTTCAGCATTTTCAGGAAGAAGTCTGTTCTGTTTGGTTTCATGCATATGCATTACCAGCTTCAGAAAATAAGTGCTCACTATATACTATGTTTCCAGGAACTGAAAGATATTTTTTTGCTAAATTTGCAAATCTTGGAAATTTTTTCAACAATTAAGTAGACCTTCTATCACAGCTATTAGAAATTTTTATAAAAATGTGAATTTACTTCCAATAACTTTAATTCATCCACTGAATTTTCTTTTGTGTTTGTCATTGCAATGCTATGCAATGATAACTTTTTTTACTTCTGTGTAGCAAGTCTAGAATAAAGAGGGTTTTTCACATTTTATAACTGGAATTAAGATATTTAGAATATTACAAAAGAATAATCAAGATGTTATTTTTTTAAATATGCAAATAATAATTTTTTTTTTCCATTTAAAATTTGAGCAGTATTTTATTTAAAATCAAAAGTAAAATCTTTTTAAAAAGTAGCTACCGGGCCACCAAATATTCAGTATTCAGTCTGAAATTTGGACAAATATTCGTTATTCAAAAAGTAGCTACCGGGCCACCAAATATTCAGTATTCAGTCTGAAATTTGGACAAATATTCGTTATTCAGTCTGAAATTTGGCCAAATATTTGGTATTCAGTCCAAAATTTAGCCAAATATTTGGCTATTCGGCCAAATCACTATTTATTACATCCCAACTTAAAAGGTTAGAATATGCACCCCACCCCAAATATTATTTCTACCTGGCATTAATGTAAAATTCTTATATTCAGAATCATATTTTTTTTTCTATTTTCAATTCATTTCATCTTTAATTAGCAACATTCAATATCTATTCAATCTAAAAAGAAAAATATAAATAAAAAAGAAAGGTAAGCAGATGTGAGACTGTTTTGCAACACATAGTTTCTCTGGTTCCCTTGCCCTCCAAATTAGAGTGTAAGTTGAGAATGTGCTGACACATATTTTTATAAGCTTTTATTCAACTTGAGTGTCTTGTCCACAAATCTTGAGATTGATTTTTCACCCACTTCCAATTGAGCCATAGCTTTGAAATTTAGCACAGTGGTGGGTTTCCGGTGACAATACAATAAAAAATTTGCAATCTATACCTATTTAAAACCTAACAAAATGATATTAAAATTTTAGCCCTATATTTGGGCGATGAAGTTTGGAAGGTGGTAACCTAATGTTACGTAGGGTTGTAACAACACCACGAAGCTAACAGAGAATACGCTATACTTCTGGCGCTGCACCGATGAATGACGCAATAGCTTGTGTTTCTACACGTCTTGGGTTTACTTTCTATTAGTTTTCACCAACAACCAGATTTTTTTTTCTTTTACTTCATGTGCGCCAAACGTTTCACACTTAAAGTAAAAAGAGAAAGTTGTGTAGATCGATTCTCTTTTTTTTTCTATTACATTGTTGATAATAATTGTAAATTATCACATAATATATTACAGATTTATGTTTCAGAAAGTTAATGTCATTGAATCATTTTACAGATGTAATTGTACATATGTATATAATAATTTTAATATGTGTTTTATATTGGAGAATTCAATGTTTGAATTTGGTTTACTATGCCTAACATGTCGTGTGTATTCGTGTTAGCCGTCCTTAAAAAGTAGAAAATAAAATAAATAAATAAAAATTTAAAGGTATAAGCTTTTATTCAAGATGCACTTTAAATGAGAAAATACGTTCACACATTATAATTTCGTCAAAATGAATTCAAAAGTAAAAAATTTTTCTGATTACAATAAAATTCATGATTCGAATAAAAGCGTGGGCGCCTTCACCTTTTAGGAATATTCCATTTGTATAAGGAAATATACACAAAATATAAGGTGCTATATAAGACGACATGCATTTTATTGTAATCAGAAAAATTAATTTTTACTTTTGGGTTCATTTTCACGAAATTATAATGTGTAAACGTATTTTCTCATTTAAAGTGCATTTTGAATAAAAGCTTATACCTTAAAATTTTTTTTATTTATTCTCAAAGAATAATGATTTATTTTTATGTTAATAAATGAGTCAGTATGAAAGAAATAATACCAAAATGAAATTATAGTAACAAAGCTGGAAGTATTTTAGAATGAATGTACCAGCGAAGTTGTGGAAATTAAATAAAATAGAGCCAAGGAAAACTGAGAGCCGATTGGCCTAGTGCCAGACTGTTACTGAAAGATTCTGCTTTGCTGGTAGCTTCCTGGAGTGGGGAAATGCATCCTGCATGACATTAAAATAATAATCATTATTATTTTTATTCTCTTTTGGGGATTAAATTCTGTGAATCTCTTTCAATTTAAAGTGATTTTATTTTCGGCTTATTTATTTTTGCCCTCAAACTGTAATTTAAAGATGTGACTAACCAACAATAAGATTTGTAATTTTGTCTAATCATTAAAAACTGAATGCAGAAAAATAAGCAAACATGAAAAAAAAAAGGTTTTTGAAATAATTGCAGGAGATGCTGAACTTCACAGTAAATGAGCTCAACTGCTAGTGGGTTGTTCTTGTAAAAAAACAACAACAACAATTGCATTCAAATTTTTAGTCCAAAATAGCATAGCATGAATTTAAGGCTTGATTTCACATGCAAAACAAAATAAATTAAAAAAGTTCATTTATCAATATTATATATCTAATGTACAGAGGTTGGAAGTATGTGGAGTATTTACATTTTTAGGTACATCAGGATTACCAAGTAAAGGCTTGTAGTTGGATGTAGTTTTAATAAACAACAGATGAGAATTATACTGTTCCTTCCCTATACTAGTCAATTTCAATGGCAATATTACACAAATATTGCATCAGCTGTTGCATTGTGTGTGTAGTGACTTTTTACACCATCCAGTTTACAGAGAGAATGCCAATCTAAAAGCATTATCATGTTAAAAATATTCTTCTGTGCTTTCTTTTGTGAAAACTTAAAACATATTTAGAATTTTTCCTTTATTATTGCCTAGTTAAGAACCATATTGTTGATAAAGAGGAACCAGGAATGGAGAAAAAATCGAAGAAGTTACCTGCTGTGGTGAAACAAAAGAGGACTGAAAGTGAGAATCAGTTTTTCAATAGAATACAAAGGATGGCAGATATGGCAATAGCTGAGGCTAAAGTAGAAGAAAAATATAACATCCAATTAGTGGATGTTGATAAAAAAGGAAATGCAAAGTATGTTGAAACAAATTCTGAAGATGGATCAAAACAAATTTCTGAAAAGAAAAAAGAGTAAGTAAATTAAAAATGAGAAAAACCTAGTATTTATTTCATTCTTGTATTCCTTTCATCATTGAAATTTGTATGTATCCATTTTTTAATACTCCTATTGACATATAGATGGCAGTGCATGCTTTATTTCTCTTCTACGTACTGTACCATAGCTGAAGTTTAGCTTTTAACTAGTATTTTATGTGCGAGTGCAGTTGGAATTTTTTCCCCCATTACTTTTGTGTTATTTGCTTATAATTTGTATGTATTTAACTATAAGCTTACCTTAATTCTTATGGCAACTTATATGTATTGTGTATAATAATCCAATTTAAATATGTTCTTTTGGAGGGAATGACTTCAACAGCATCAATACTGTTATCAGTTGTATTTAAAAATCAGATGTAAAGTTTGATAGAATTTATATTTCTTTTTCCTGTAGTTAATCTTATTTCTTATGTGATCTTTGGTCAGCTCCTGCAATATCTTACATTGAACCTTTTTTTAAAAATCTTAAACTACTTAATTTATTTCTGACATTTCCCACACTTCGGATTTATCTAAATTTTATAGGAGAAGTTGGCTTTACTCCTTTTTTCAATTAAGTGTTGAATTGCTAATGAAGATCACTAAGTGAATATCTTATTTCTTACATGAAATCACTTTCTTTATATTCAGGAATTAGTTTTCATTCAATAAATAGCTAATTACTAATAATTTTTAATTTTCATATTATAATTTCAATTTTTTAAAAAATGCCAGTATTAAAATTTGTTTAACAAATGACTAAGCTGTTAATCAAAATTTATATATTTTTTGTTTTTATTTGGGTAAAAATAATCATAAAAAACATGCATTGCATGTTATTATTTGAATATGAAAAATCAACAAAATCACAAAAACTTTTAAGTTAAATAATACAACATTGGTATTATACAGCAAAAAAAAAACACCTTTTGGCTAGCTGGAAGATGAAGATTGATTCCATTAGTCTGAAGATATAAGGAAAAGAAAATTCCACCTTTTCCTCCTCTACCTTCATAAGAGTTGTAACTATGAAGACGAGAGCTTTATAACAAGGAGGTTAAAAAGCATTCAAAGTTGGGGGTTGAAAATCACTTTTAAGCCCATAACTTCTAAGCAATTGTAGCTGTCGGAAAACTTTCAGTGCAAAAATTGTTCATCATGATGGGGTGATGATTTCCCTGATTTGAATTACCTTTCTACCTTCAATCATGAAGTAGTTATGGGGAAATAAAAATTTCATCCCCCATCATTTCCACTTACTTTGAGCGGGTTGGCTTATCTATGAACTTGGTCAAGATTTTTACTCTCTCTACTACATATTCCTTGCAGGTTCAAATCTAATCAAAATTATTCTAGTTATTGTGTTCACAAGCAGTTATATTGCAATAGGTAGTATTCTTGTAATGAATCGACCTATAAGCAATTGTATTTGCTGTTGGTGGGTTTGTGTCATAATTTAAATCAGATGTAAGTAGTATTTTTACAGTTTTTGTTTTGCCTTGAACCCCATTAGTTTTCATTTTTTCACTTCCTTCTTAAATCTGCTGCTAGACACAGAGATTTAAATGTGCTGTGCAGAAGATGAAAATACTATTTCAACAAATTTTCCCTTCACTTTCAATATTTATTGATAAAAATAAAATTTATGAAGCCCTTATGATGAAAACAGCCTAAAATAATTTTCTTTGTGTCACAAAAAGACATGCGGTGAAACTTTGATTAACCATCGCTCATTTAACCATCATTTTCTGTTATCCGTCATCATCAAAGTAACATAGAATTATAGTATTACAATACATTTCTGTACATTACCACTGTTACATTGATCATTTTGTAAAATTAAATACAGTATGTATGTATTACATACTTTTAAACAATTTTATTTTTACTTTCATCCTAAGCCAGCAGCCAAATCACATTACTGTGCATATGTATTAAAAGATTTCTGTTATCTGTCTATTTATTCGGTTATCTGTCGCAGCCGTGATCTGGATGGTGACAGTTAGTCAAAATTTTACTGTACTTAAAATCATCTTGATCATCAACCTTGATTTTCACAATTAAAGTTAAATAAAAAAAATTATAATACATAAATAGCCAAATATACATAATCCTAACCCCTCATGTGCTTTATACAGGTATTAGGACTTTTACATGAAAGACCATATTTTTGTTGTTGATTACCAATTACAACAAATTTCTGATCTCTATTTGAACTGATGCATTTTCTTGTTCTTTTTAGTTGATAAAAATTTTTGTACTGAATCTTTCCCCAGAAATGAGATTTGTTGACTGAATTTTATTATTGGACAAAACTCATTACTGTTATATATTCTATTCTTGAATTAATATTGCAATAATTTTTTTGATTTTATGTCAAAATAAGAAATTGACAGGTATATTACCTATTTATACAAAAAGATAAGTTTGAGAAATAACAGAGTTGATTTATATATAAAGAATGAATTTTCTATATATACTATTCTATTTCTATAGCGTTTTTTCATTTGATTTTCATTAAAATTCTATAACATATATTTAAAATTTTATTAAAAGGAGATTATTACCTCGTGTTGCAGGAAAAGGAAAATACTTAATGAACGAAAGGAGGAGAAAAAGAAATTAAAAAGGGTTGATCCAGAATTTGAATTGAAGAAAGGTACCAAGTTTGTTATCATGAATGTGCATTTATAGAATTAAAGAAGAAGGTCTTTGTTTTTCTTTAATTTAGTTTACTTACTGAAATAAATTTTACTTGATTTTCTGCTTACAGAAGTGGTACCATTTGGTCAGGTGGCAAGTGCACCTCCAGTTTTAAAAGCAAAGTTAAGAAAAGCCCCAGAGTTTGCTAAGGTAAGAATTCCAGAATTTTATGAAAGATTTATTTTGAACTAGCTGCCTTTGGCGACCAGCTTGTTCGCTGGGAATATAATTTCAAATGAATCTCTTATGCGTAATTTTATATTCCTGGTTCCTTTAACAAAGTAATTTTTAACTTCAAATTGCAATAGACATTTAGTCCTCGTTCTTTTCGTATCTGACTATACTTTCTTTATTCCTTACAAAGAAAACAGCTCTCTTAATCGTATTACAAACTACATTACTGATGACATGTAAAAAGTATTGATCTGCATTTTATGTCAACATTTTAGTCAGTCATTTTGTGTAACACATTTAGAAAGTAATTATATTTGAATAATTTTTTCTGCATTACACAAGAAGTGTATAAAAAAATGTGGACAGAAATTAATCAATTGTAATGAATTTAAAATATCGCCGTTATCTTTATCATTAAAAAGTTTTATACTTAATTCAGAAAATCATTCCTGTTGCTTCAACCACTATTTTCCTATTGATTGCGAGATGAGCTTTTCTGATCATCTCCTTCTAACTGCAAATGACCAACATTGGCTGCCCTTTCATTATTGACAAATGACCGCTTAGCGGCGCCCTTCCTTTGTCGAAAATAGAAACGGTCTCCTTGAGCGACCTTGACCGCAGTTGATGACAATTTAAAACCTTGTAAAATTTAAAGTAATTATCGCACAGTACTCGTACTGATATCATTGGAAAGATAATTGTTTGCACTTTAAAGTGGTATAAAAATCATTTTCATGCAATAGTTTGGAAGTTATTCTTGAAAATATGTCCGAAAACGTTCACAATTTGCTTAAATTTTAAATTATTAAAATTTGAATAAAAAATTGAAAGAAATGACTCCAAGGTGCACATTCCCACCCTCCAAAGTATACCTGTACCAAATTTGATAGCTGTAGACTGCCAACAGACACACACAGACCTTCTCTTTTATAATTAGAGATCTCGCACAGAGCATCTGCATTCCATTATAGGCACACCATTCATCTTTGCAGGGCCAACCTAGGCCATGGCCTAAGGTGCAAATATAAAGGAAATTATTCTAATTTTTTTACAAAATGCAGTATTATTTTGAAAAGACCATCTAAAATACTGTTTTTTAAGCACATCCATGCACAATAAATAAACTAGTGACACATTTACGTTACCTATCTCTGTAACTGTGTTGAATGCACCAGAGGAGAGGGTGCAGAATTGAGTGTTTTGGTCTAGAGCATAGAAATGTATAAATCCGGCCCTGCATCTTCAGCCAAACCGACAGATTTTCCCCAACATCAGCTATCATCAAGAAAGAAGGTGAGCCGAGCTTGTGATGCAAGAAAATTTTTTGGCACGACAGAAAAGGTGTCAAGTGGTGTGTGTATAACGGAAAAGTAACCAATATACAATATTCACAATAGTTAGTTCCATGATGTTCACCTTCAATAGTGAATTTACACAATTTACCCTTCACAGACTGAATCTATTTCGATGTTGATATGAACTTTCTCTAGTTTGCCTAAGCCCATCTGCTTAATTTCTAATTGATCTCTTTTAAATTATTTCATTCATTATTTCCCACCTGTATGTTGCAAACTCTATGTCGTAAACTCATTTTCTGTGAGAAAAAGTTGTTTGAAACCTGAACGGATATAGAAGCAGGCTATGTCTGTGAAATTAAACCAAACAGGAAGGATCCGATAGGAAATAACCGATTTTGTTTTGAAAACAAACTAATTGTTGTCATCCACAAAAGAGAAATTAACCTCTTTTTTGCCCCACATACCTTAGTGCTTTATATATAGAGAGATTTTCTAATTACTTGAATTAACTTCAAAAATTAATTACTTCAAACAATGATTATTTGTCATTTCAAAGAAAAAGGAATTGAAAAGCAATGTATTTTCAAAAAGCCTATCTTGCATTTGCATATTCCAGTGTGGGTGGTACATTAACAAAAGCCAAGTAATTAAATTTCAGATATAATTATGACAGAAAGAATTGGTTATAAATTATTTGAGTTTTATTGATACTATGTAGAGATGAATATTAGCTGAAAATTCTCCTGAATGAACAAATTTTATACACTGTGTTTTTGCCATTTTGTTATTAAGATTGGTGGTGATTCATGGATGGCTTTTTGGAATTCACTAAAATATTGAATTATTTAGAATGGAATTGCCAATAGTAAAATAATGGTGAATATCTTGTTAGAAAGGTTGGACTGTGTGTCTCTATTTTTCAAATACAGTTCTTATACTTGAATTTTTAATAATCAGAATTATTTCATACAATACATTCATCAATATGGAAAATGTATATTGTATTCAACTATATTCAACTGGAACCTACTGATTTCAAGCCCAGTCTTTTAACTTATGTACCATCAAAGATCTGTATTTTATATCAAGTTCTTTTCCTCCTTACATACATCACAGTTATTTTAAAAAAATAATCCTTTATAAATGCTTGAATCTTCAAAAAGATGCATTTCATTAAAAAAAAATACATTATAACAGTTTTTTTCCATGATATAAACAAATAACTAATTTTTTTTTGTTTACCAATTAATTCAACCTCTCTAAAAGTTATAAGAAAATTAACAGCTATTCTGTTTTGCATACTCTTTTTTGTAACATCTAACAACAGTTTTTTCTAACAACAGTGTAATGCAATCGAAACTCTAAAATATGATTAAGTAAAAATTTCAAAACTGTTCTATAGTTATATTTTTATTTAAAAACTGCTTGAAATAGACTGATGCAATCTATAGATGGCTGTTAGTTATGCTATCTGAATTCTTCTCTTACTTAGTTATGCTATCTGAATTCTTCTCTTACTTAGTTATGCTATCTGAATTCTTCTCTTACTGTATATAGTTACAAACCAAAAGAGATGCATTATTTCATTTTAAAAAGTTATCCATTGTAATGCCAAAATTTGAGGTAAGAAAAACTAAGTGTCAAAACAAATTTTAAATTAAAAATTGCAGTAAAGACTTGAATTTAACATGTTTAATAGTTAAAAATATACAGTAAGTAATTTTAATAAAGAAATATATAGCACTCCGAATATATCAATTGCAGAATAGAAATTTTAAAATAAACAGTACAATTGACATCTAATACATTCAAAGTTTTTAGAAGTGAGAAATTTCTTGATTAGATACATTCTGTATCTTTTAAAATCTTCTAGGTATTCTAATTTTCATTTTGCTCCAGTTATTTTTGTTCTCAAGCAAAAAGGCAAGGAATTCTGATTATGTATGCATGTATAATTAACAATTATTTTAAGAAATGTCATTTTAATAAGACAATTTTCCTCTAAAATAATAGAAATGTAATATTTTTGTTTCAAAAAATGTTATATTTTTCTAAAATGTTTCTTCCAGTTTACAGAATTTAAGATGCATTTTAACTAACTGAGTTATATTTATCATTTTTAAAATAAATCTCTTTCTCCTAATGCATAAAAGGTTTAAACTGAAAGTAATTAGAATGAATCTGTTTCACAATTTTTTTTATGTTTATCCCAAAAATTATTTCTGGCTTTATTTTCTGATTTAGGTTTTTATTTTTTTACAGGCAGGTAAAAGACAATTATTTCTTAAGAATATGTTGCCATCCAACGAGGAAACAAGTGAGAGACAGGTCAGACCGTTGGCAACTAAATTAAAACACATGCTTCCAGATAAGAAGAAAGAGTTGGAAAATGAACGATTGAGAGTTGTTCAGCTGTACAGAATGATGAAAAATAAAAAAGCGTCATAGGACTAATTGTGTTTCATATGTTTTTAATTTAATAAGTTAAAATTACATCTATTTACATAAATGAAGGCCTGGGTAACTGCATACCCTCTTTGGCCTCAAAAAATGTGTATGACAATACTATGTCATTTACATTCTCTAGGCGTGGATCTTCAGCATATTCTGGATCTAAGTAGAAGAAAACTGGCAAATCAACCTGTAAAAATCAAAGCCGTAACAAGTCATAAAGAAAATAAGACAGGGGAAATGTTTTTGTTCTCCTATCTAAC
The DNA here is from genome assembly GCA_013235015.1 of Araneus ventricosus. Taxonomy (NCBI): domain Eukaryota; kingdom Metazoa; phylum Arthropoda; class Arachnida; order Araneae; family Araneidae; genus Araneus; species Araneus ventricosus. The sequence continues at coordinate 29,515 of BGPR01017015.1, forward strand.
CTAGACAAATTTGCTCAAAATACAAACTAGAAATTACTGAAACACTAACGTTACCATGACTAGTCAAATGACCGCAATGCATCAGCTAAGTGTTGGTATGTTTAGTGTTAATCAATTAATTGTTAGAATTAATAAGTAGAACCGAATAATTCATATTGAATAACACTCATGGATTTGATTAGAATATCAGTTGTTTAAATCATCCAGTTTGCAAAAGCATACATCTTGTTTCATTTATTAAAATGGTTTCCAATTTATTGAAATATTTTGCATAATAGAAATGAAATAGATATTTTATTTTCTTAGCATTGTTTTTGTTGATTGCTAAAAGTAATATTGTAAATTTGCTTTGCTCTGGATATTCAGAAATGCTGTGTTGAATTTTTCTTGTAGGTTTATATTACTAATAAGATATTTTATTTCCAAATTACCTGATAATGACAACTTTTGATATACTTTCATTTTTCATAATTTGTTTAGCATGAATATTTGTATTAATTCATGAACAGTTAATTATATTTTATATCATTCATTACTATCAGTGTCCAGGCTTGAAATTGAGAGTAATTGGACAAGTTTTAATCACCAATATTTACCCATATACCTTTAGCAAAATTTAAATAAATATTAAGTAATAATAGCATGGTTGTTTTTTCAAATTTTTTTTTTTCACAGTATATTCTAGCAAAACCTGTGGTTATGCCAAAAAATAAAATAAACTTTAGTAGAAATGTATAATTCACTAAGAAATATATAAAAATAAATTTATCAGAAATTACTTGCTTAATTTTCTATTATACAGATGCAATAATAAACTCAGTAAATAAATTGTCTCATTTTAAGAATTCAAAAATACTAGTATATAGCATAAACATAAAAATGTTCTTTAGAAGTAAAAAAAAAAACAAAAAAAAAATTGAAATTTGCTTTTACTTTGGTAATTAACTATAAATGTAAGAGAAATATTTCAACAAATTATAATTGTGTTTACTTACTTTGCCCTTTTTATATATAAATATGCAAAAAATAAAGGAAAGTTGAAAAGGGGAAAAATTATTATCCATTGTAATTATTATTTAGTGATTTCCCATAATAAAGTTAATTGCAATTACTCTGTATAATTTTTTTGTTATTAACTGTAAATACAATTTCTCTATAATATAAGTGAAAACTTTCAAAACAATGTTTAAATTCAGTATGCATGAAGCTTTGATTCTATAATACATTTAAGACAGAGCAAAATTTTAATATGCTTTCCATTTAGCCAGTGGAGAGTCCTTCATGTGTACAGTCATTGCACTAGCTCACTGGAACAGAGATTCTGTTTTATTTTATCTTTAGACTCTTGTGAAATTCCTTAATTATTTCTTCAGTGTTGGCCAAAAGACAATTTGTGTGGGAAGATGTTACAATACTAACATAAAATACATTATTAAAAAAAAAAATAATATAACCAGGAAAGTTGTTGCATTTTAAGGTGCAAATTGTAATTAGAAAAAGACAGAACACATTTATATTTCAATATAACCCACTAATTAAATGTCTGTGCTTTTTGTGTAATATACATTAGTTCAGTATTATAATGTGACAAGACATTAATTTTTTTAAAAATAGATTTCCAAATACTAAAAATTTGCCATTAGGAACTTACCTCTTCATCAGGATTCAACTGTTGCTCTTCAAAGCAAAAGCACTAAAAGGATATTTTGAAAATTACAGAATGAAATAAATGAAGAAATGAAAAGTATTTCTTCCACCAGCTACTTCAGAATTTAGTCAATATATTAATTACTAAGACATAAAAATAAAGCACAATATCAACAGTTAATTGATTTTTTAAATACAAAACATTAGTTTTTACTAATAAATATTAGTATGTAAGAAGATTATTAATTCCTTCAACATTAAATGATATGATTTATTGGTATGAATATTCTGAAAATACATGATTGGAGAATTTTCTTTTCTCATGCTTCAAAAATGTGACTCGTGTTGAAAGCAGTAATTTAAAAGTTCATCAAAAATTCTTTAATAACCTGATGAGTAAACATCGTGAAACTTCTCAAAATGCAAACATTACTGGATAGTAAATCTGATGATTTTTAATGATAATCAATAAGAAAAGTATACATAGATGGGTATACAAAGAAAAATCATTTGGCACTATGTTTACTGATTATCAATGATAATTAATTTGAATTAAACTAAAATGAGATGCTTTAAATAATGAATAACAGTCAGTACAAAAATTGGGAGAGGGGATGCTTTTTATAGGGATAATATACACTTGGCTGGAGAGATATTGTATCTAATTCTGCAGCCATAAACTCACAATTCAAAATTTTTTTAACGCACTGCACCCCATACTATGATAAATATATGAAACAAGATATTTTGTGTTAAAAAATACATGCTTTCCATCTGAATGATAAAAAGTGTAGAAATATGTGATAAATTATTTCTCTAGCAATTAATGTTTTAAAATTTATGTTCAATTTCAAATGTTTCTACCATTTTTGTTGAAATAAAGATTCTGCTTATAATTCTATAATAACCAGTGACAAATCAAGTTGAAAGTATGGTAAAAGCCAAAGTATGTATCATTATGCCAAGTAAAATAGTTCTGAATATGATCCTAATACGTTCAGAAGTAATTGATAATTTTTAAATGCATTGCTCTTCATACTATTAAATAAAGGAAACAATATATCTTGGCTTAAAAAAATTAATTTGCTTTCCATCTGAATGATAAAAAATGCAGCAATAGGCGATAAATAACTTCAAGCACTTAATGTTTTAAAGCTTTTTATGTTCGATTTTAATTTTTTAACCATTTTTGGTGAAATACAGAATCTGCATAGAATTGAATAGTCGGTGACAAATGAATTTGAGAGTATGGTAAAAGCTGTGTATCATTATGCAAAGTAAAATAGCCTTGAATATGACCCTAATATATTAAAAAATAATGGATATATTAACAGAATTTAGCAATTGATATATGTAATGGAATTCAGTTTACTAATATATATTTTGTGTAATGAATTTCTGTACCTAAAACTATATTTTAATTTTATGTTCTTCTAAAACTCAAAAACATAAACAAACATGTGTTGCATCATTCACCAGTAAGGTAGCCACTTGTAGTTTTTATATATTGTCAACTTGAGATGTCACTGACGACATATACCATGATTTCAAACATAATTCAAGAATTTGGGACTCTCATCCATAAGTTCCCTTACTGCCACTTTGCTGCAAAGACAATTTTTAAATATTTTTTCTGATAGCTGGCATGGAGTTTTTAAGGTGTATGCATAAAATTTAAGACACTAACCCATTAATGCTTAGCATCCCATTTATAAGAGTATTATATTTCACTTCTGTGGCTAAACCATTCAATTGTTTCTTTTTTTACATCAACTAGCAATCCTGTAAGTATTCCCAAACTGCAAAAAATTTTTAATGGGCAAATACCACCAGTTAGCCAGATTTTTAAGTCAAAATGTCATTATTTTGATTTTTTTAAAAATCTTCTTTTGATTCATTTTTGAGGTAATGAAAAGAATTAGAAAGTAAGCTTTACTTCTTGATATTTTGCCATAGTTAAAAAAATCTTTAATATTCTTGTAAAAAAGTTTTTTAAAATGATTTTCTACCAATTTTTTATATTTTTTCTTTAAAAAAATCAGAATTTAATTTTGCTTCACAGTTATCTTAATCTTGCTGTTTGAAACATAATTTAAAACCAGCGGGAGTGGTCTCCCCTAAACTTTCTCGTATACTCCTAACACATGTAACGAAAACTAGAATAATAAAAGATGTCAAATAAACTTCCGTCGCAAGTAAACCAAAGTTGGAACCCCGCGTGGTTTGAAGGATCAAAACAAATT
>BGPR01017016.1:485-33404 GCA_013235015.1 Araneus ventricosus
CCCCCCCCCCCCCCCCCGAACCGAATCCTGGATTCGCCACTCTTCTAATAAATAGTGTTCTTAAAAGCTATTTCACTGTTTCTTAACTACGTGTGATGGAAGACTTAACTGTTGTCTGCTTCTTCTTTGCAGCTTGTCCGCCCAAGAGGTACGGCCCCAACTGCGCTTTTCGATGCGGGTGCCGCCATGGGGCCCTCTGCGACCGGCTCTCCGGAAGATGCACGTGTCCGCCACAGTGGACGGGAGCAGCTTGCACAGTCAGAAGGAGTGAGTGGGGTGATCTCCTTAGTTATCAGGGATGGCGCCAGAGGGGGGACCAGGGCCCCCTGTCGGGGAAAATATTTGTACGGGATAATCAACTGTAGTTGATAAATAATAATCTGGCGAAAATTTGAGACCAATTACATTCCACTCGCCCCACCTGTCGGGCAAATCGGGTCCCTCCGTCGCCATTCTCTAGCGCCATTCCTGTCATTTATCGCCAAAATTGACCTTTATTCCAATTGTGCGCCTTTATAACCCCTTAACTGGTGTGTTTACTCAACTATCTAATTAGATGGCACCTTCTATTTTGGGAATGCATTATCATTTTATGGTACTTTTCCGTTGGCCGGACGCAAATGTCGCCAATTGTGAACCAAACGCGAGCCAAGTCGCCAAGCGAAGCGATTTGGCGCGAATGTCGCAAAGTGAACCAAACGTGAGCCAAGTCGCCAAGAGCGAAGCGATTTTCCGTTAGCCGGGGCAAATATCGCCAATTTTGAACAGCCAAGTCGCCAAGAGCGAAGCGATTTTCCATTAGCCGGGCGATAATGTCGCCAATTGTGAACAGCCAAGAACGAAGCGATTTTCCGTTAGCCGAGCGCAAATGTCGCCAATTTTGAACAGCCAAGTCGCCATGAGCAAAGCGATTTTCCGTTAGCCGGGCGCAAATGTCGCCAATTGTGAACCAAACGCGAGGCAAGTCGCCAAGAGAATGGTTGTAAGAAATTTGGCGGAATTCTACATTATTTGGCGATTTTTCGCTTGCGCCCGGCTGACGGAAAAGTACCCATTTTAATTCAATTGCGAACCTAAAGGAATAGTTGAAATGTTTATGGATTCCACGTAGTTTTGGTATTAAATTATAACATCTGTGAGTGACTTTTAGTTTATAAGTGCGGGCAAACCGGTTAAGAGGTTAATTCATCATATGCCAAAAGAAAGCGTTGTAATTGTGAAAAATTCGGCCTCGAGATTTTGAGGATATCTCCACATTTGAGAACTTCCTCGAGTCTGAAAGATTGGGAAGAGTCGATTGGACCACAAACAGTTGCCCAAATTGGGCCAATTAAATCAATGGGGTTATTATCTCAAACTACACGAATAACTCGGAAAGCAGTTTATCAACACTAGTAGTCCTCATAAACAGGAACAAGTCAAAGCAAAAAAAATGACGGGAGGCTGTCTTTTCAAACAGCCGCTGGTGTTAAAGGCGTAGAACTACTTTACTCGCGTGACTCTTTTGTTTCTCGTAAGTTTTTAAGTTTAAGTTGTTTTTTTTTTTAACTTCTGTTTCTATCCTTTATCTTTAAAATAAGACATTAGTTATGTTTTTAACATATGTAGTTACCGAGATATAGAGGATCGCGTCACCAATTCACGCGTATTTTTGCCCAACTTTGTGATTCAGTAGTCGCTGAACTACAATTCCGATTTTCAAATTCTTTTTTGTAATTTCTGTTGTTACTCTTTATCTCTAAAATAAGACATTAATTATGTTTTGAACATATGTAGTTACCGAGATATAGAGGATCTCCCATACAACGTTTTTTGTGGCGTTTTGGCGTGTGAATCAAATTCCTTCCGGGGACCCCAATGGGAGGAACGTAGTCCTATGTTAAAAAACAAAAAAGGACACTAAATACATCCCCAAATGTTGGATCAAAAAGTATGGATAAAAAAAACTTAGGATATGTATCATTTGTAGTATTTGTGAGGAAATAAAGTGAGAAGTGAAGATAGATATAGTTAAAATATCATATTTGGGTTTATGTAGTATGGGTTGTTGTAAATTTGAGAATAAAAAATAATTCTACTTTAATTGTTTTTACTCTGGGGAACCAGTGATCCAATCTAGGCAACCGGTTTCCTTCACTGGAATGATGACACACTTTTTGAAGCCGCTTTTTTCTTAGTTTAAAATGTATTTCATAAAATGTTAAACAAGAAGTAGAATTTTTTTGTAGTTCTTTCATTAAAATTAATTCTCTTTCACTGTATATTAAGAAATGTCCAGATGGTCCAAATTTGGCAACTCTCGCCTACATTTTTGGAATTTTTTATATCTGTCTGGGAAAGCAATAAGTCCAAAAAGCGAAGAGCTAGATGAATGAAATTTGGAATGCAGTGATTACATCAAAACTGTAGATTTCTACCAAATTCTGGACGAAATCCATCAGAGGGAAATTTGTCTGTCCGTCCGTGTGTATGTGAACACTTTCTTTATAATTCAAAATATTCAATTATCACACATCAGAACAGCAGTTGATGGCTACATGGTATAAAGGTTATATGCAAAAAAGTGAATATATACTACGCACGTAAATAATTGTATTTTTTTAAAATATATAAATTTTTTACATTAAAAATATTATGTAAAACATTATAAGCAGAATCCTCTTATCATATGCAAGTTTATTTTTAACTCTCTTTGCGGACAGATACGGTGTTTGTCGTGCACACTGATAAGCCTAATAAACACTAGAGATGGTGGAAAGCTCACCATCCCTCTAACTTCGCAATAACATTTCCGATAGTTCCCATTGACCTTGAAGCAGTCAGTTCGGTTTGATCACACATGCAAGTACTGTTCAGGAACGGATTCCGAGACTACCACTTTGGGACGATTTTACACCGGAAAGGGGTGTCAGGCAATGAGTCATATGAGCGCGTTTCCGGAGTTCTTTGTTAGATCACGCTCAGTAAAATGTAAACATCCCCCTTCCATTCTTCACTTTTCCCCTATTTTGATGAAAATAACTCCACCCGGCGCATGCGCAAAAGCGCGGAGGGTTTCCGAATCCGTTGCTAAACATTACATGAAATGCTTTCCATAAGTCAACCTGGCTATCATGAAATGGTGGGAAATTAGCCCTCTAGAGCATTATTTGGCTGTTTTGGATGAATTAATCGAAAAAACTCTGCTGAGGATGAAACTGATGCATCAGATCTCAATGGAGAAGTGATTGAATACAGCGAGAACGAAACCGATTCTGAAGTGGGTGCGGAGGACAATCCATCCTCACGAAGAGGATAGCAACTCAAATGTGTGCATCACCCATCCATTCAACTTCTAATCTCTAATATATATAAAAGGCAATGTTTGTGTGCGTGCGTGTGTGTGTGTGTTTGTCTGCGATGTCCAGACGAATCTATCGCACTTACAGCCATGAAATTTGGCACACAGGTAGTCGTAATGGTGACTGAATGCACCTCGAAGCCGAAATTTTAAATTTTAATCTAGAATTTTTTTTATTTAATGTTTTGTGTTGTTTTGGTTGATGTTTCGCACTAATTTCTCAATAGATTGGTTTCGAATAATTGTACGACAAAAATAGATAAAAAATGAAGTTAGTTTTGAATTTCTAACTTAATTAACTGAATTTTGAGAATTTTTTAAAAAATAGTCAGTTTTGCTATCTAAATGTTAGTTTTGTTTTTAAATTTGCTGCATCCGACTTTCTAATAACACTATTATTTTCAATTTTTTTTAGCTTATAACTAGAACGGTTCTGTCGGATTTAAAACAAGAATGGTTAAAATATCTTTTATCGTTTTTTTTAAATTAATTTTTTTCTGGGCCGTTGCGAGTTATTTTTCTCGATCGAGTTCCAAAAGCGGCACTTCTTCGGAACGTTGATGCCAATTTTGATTGGCGGACGCGAAGGATACGTCATGACCTTCACCTGAATGAATTACTTCGATTATTATTTTCGGATTTTATTTATATTTTGCTTGCTGTATAATAATCATTTTCACGTTCCAATTTTGTAATATTGTTTTGGATTAACGTACTCTGTACTGTAGCGTGAAAAAAAAATAAGCAGGAAAATCAAAAAATGTGTATCTTTTATTTTGATTTTGTTTTCAAAACTTTTCTTGTCATTGTGGGCGGTTCTTTTTTTCATTTTGTTGAAGTCCTGATTCCACGGGCAACGCCGTACGCGTACTGCTAGTCTTATTATATTACTAGTAGTACGCGCACGTTGCCGTGAAATCAGGACTTCAACAAAATGAAAAAAAAACCGCCCATAATGACATGAAAAAGTTCTGAAAACTAAACGAAATATGCGAGACATGAACACGTTAAGACACTGCCGAAAATAATAATCGAAGTCATTCAGTTGAAGGTTATGCCGTATCCTGCGCTCTGCACCGTCAGCCAATGAAATTGCAACAATGCATGACTGGAAGGCTCTGGAGAAACTTCCGCGAGAGAATGTTCGCTAGAGAAAAATATCTTTCAACTGACCAGGAAAATATTAATTTAAAAAAAAGGGAAAAAGATATTTTAACCGTTCTTGTTTTAAATCCGACAGAACCGTCCCTGTGTTATAAGCTGAAAAAAATTGAAAATAATAATGTTATTAGAACGTCGGATGCAGCAAATTTAAAAACAAAATTAAAATTTCGATGGCAAAACTGACTATTTTTTAAAAATTTCTCAAAATTCAGTAAATTATGTTTGAAGCCCAAAACGAACTTCATTAGAACGAAAATTGTTTGTTTTATTCGATGGTGCATTGAATTGTTTTTCAACGATCATTAGAAAAGATACTAAACGTGCCAAAAATGACCCAAAACAACACAAAAGATTAAATTTAAAAAATTCTAGATTGAATTTTAAAATTCCGGCTTCGAAGTTCATTGAATCACCTTTACGACTACCTGTGTACCAAATTTCATGGCTGTGAGTGCGATAAATTCGTCTGGACATCGCGCTCAAGCACGCACACACACGAACATTGCCTTTTATAAGTATAGATAAAAAATAAAGTTTTACAATATTAAATAAATTTAGAATTGAAAAAAATCGGATGGCGCATAAAGTACGTCAACCTGATTAGTGTGTTCCAAGAAAGTAATCTGTCCGCAGAGGGTTAATTTTTTAAATAAAAATATCAATTACACAAAATAATTTTTAAATCTTAAGTTCTTCTTTTAAATTAAGTTCATAAAAAATTACAAATTCTAACAAACGATTCTTAAAACCCATCGGAAATTTTCTTCCCCAAAGGTTATTAATAATTTTTAAAGAATAATACAAAATGCAATTAAAATAGTGTGAGTATCAACTTGGAGGTAAATAAATAAAATGATTTAAAATATGCATAATATGTTGGAAGTGCTAAGATAAATTAGTTAATAATTATTAAGTTAGATAAAAGTAAAACTTCAAATGCATAAAGAATTTCTAAGAAAGATAAAATAAATTTAATAAATGTTTTTAAAAAAAAAACCATTTTCCCTGTTTTCTTTATCGGAAATGCACCAGATAGTTTTTTAACACTTCTTACAACATTAAGAACACATTTAAGTTGTTTCCATAAAATTAAATTTATTTTCATAAGAGTTACAAAATGTTGCGTTTTCGCAACATCAGTCCAAAACGATATTTTAAAAAAATTATTTAGAAATGTGAATCAAATTGGAAATTCAGCACGTGCTGCCATCTACAATTATTATTTGAAAGTAGACTTTTTTTTCCGCTTTCAAAACACCAGAAAAAAATTTTTTTTTTGCAGGTGTGTTTAAAATTTAACTAATGTAGAAACAAAAAATTTATTACAAACGAGAATCAAATAAAAATATTACTTTGGACATACAAAACGTAGAACATATCTTTAAAAAAATTTCAGAATTAATGTTGTGTTTTCGCAACGTCAATCTTTAATGGGTTAATTTACTCAGCTGTTCTCCCAGGCCGTAAAAATAAAATATAAACAAACCTTTTATTCTATTTACAGTCAAATACCAGTGGCGAATCTAGGATTCGGGTCTGTGGCAAGTAATGGGGAGGCTGATGTCATTAAAACTTTATCATGTGACAGATGTCAAACCTCATGTAAACCAAAACACTTCGAGTTTACAGACTTTCCTCACTTGACAATAAGAATCATAAAGAAACTTTCGATAATTTAATAAAAAATACAATGAAATAACTAGCCGAAAAATGTTTTCGACCTCGTCAGCGCTGCAAGTACAAGTGGAATGACTAGAAAAGTAGGAAAATTTCCGAGCCTGTCAAGCCAGAAAGCAATGTTGTCACTATTTTATTATTTTTTTAATGAAAATTAAGAACAAACAGTTGTAGTGGTTTAAATAAAATCAAGAATTTTGGTTAAGCTCTGGGGAAGGGCTGCAGCCCGACAGCCCCGTGGATTCACCACTGTCAAATACACAGTTAAATGTAAGAGGGAGTGAAACATATTCTTATTGGTTAACATCAAATGACGTCGTACATACAGTGGCCAATGAATTCACGCCACCTGTTACATATAATGCAATAGGAGCAGTGGCCAATCAAATCATGCAGCCTGTTAGACTTCAAAACAATTTCAACATGTATTAAATTATTGTGCATGCATGTAACTTCAAGTCGCCTTTGATTATAAAAGTTAATGGATGCCATGTATTGTGTTAGTTAGCTAGTTTTATGTGCAAGAGTTGTTAGTTATTTGATACAGCTTCAATAAATTATGTTTTGAATTTTAAACATGTCTCTCTGCTGCCATATTTTCACATAATATGGCGATAATAAAGTTAAAACAAACTTTTCCATATTGTAGAAATATTGCTTATAATTAATAAAAAATTAACTATTTAATGAACTATCACGGTACCTTCACTAAAACCATCCCTATGCTACAGAGTATTGAGGAAAATTTGAAGAAAATCTATTTACTAGTTTGGGATTCTCTAGTGCACAAACTATTTATGAATTTTCACTCTTTATTTATATAGATTCTAAAATCCGACTTATTCTTTCAGGTGAGAGCAGCTGATCGCCGGCCATCTGCATGTTTTTTTGTATCGCCATGTGTTCGAACTTTTAGTCATTGAAGAAATTTCCATTGTCAAGTGATTTTAAGCTCTGTTGTGTGTTTGTGATTCTTTCACAGGAAGCATTTTGTAAAAAAGACAATCATTGTTGAAGAGTTATTTATTAATAGTATATATTATGAACTTCACTTTAATAAAATTTCCACTTTGAAATAACTATGGGGTGCATTCATTGACGCACTTGTGTAGTTTTTGAGAATGTGTATAAAACAACTATGAATTGAAATACAATACAGCATCGATTATCCGAAACAGTTGAGGACTAGGGGTATGAAAAAAATTGTATGTGTCATGGGAGCAATATGAAACAAAGAAGCAGTGAGTGATATTAAACACAAAAATGTATATATTTTGAATCGCACGTCTTACAAATGCATACCTTATATAAAGAAGTAGTCCATTAAACAGGGTTCGTACGCGTCCTTACAAGTCCTTACTTTTACATTTAGTCCTTACAAATCCTTATTTTTATGCCCCATTTTTAAAAAATCCTTGAAAGTCCTTACTTTTTGCCACCTCAGCTAGAGCAAAATACATGCAGTATTTAGAAAGTGAAAGATCCAAAGAAAAGACTGAAACAAAACAACTGAAACGAAAAGCTCTAGGAGGAAATAGATTTTTTTTAAAATAAACGAAAATGTGCCAAACCAAATACACCAAACAAATGGGGAAGCAAATGATTTAGCTAATGAGGCTGAAAAGTCAAAGGACATAAATTTATTTATTCAATCGCATGAACTAAGAAAAACAATTATTGAAAAGAAATTAAAATAAATACCTTGGGTGTAAAATTGAATGAAAAAAGTTTGGAATTAAAAGATATTTAATTCGATTACCAGTTTCATGGTTTTTTTCTTTAATTTGTTAACTTATATTTTTAAGAATTTTTGTTGTGTTAAATTTGTAATGTGTCTTCCATCTATGTTTTATATTATACTTTATCATCTAATAGGTTGAATTTGCAAAAATGAGATATTTTATTTAAAAATGAGTGCGATAATTCGTTAAGTTTATTCAATTTAGATGTCCTTATTTTTTGGTTTTGTAAGTCCTTAAAAGTCCTTGATTTTCTTTTAAGGAAATGTGTATGAACCCTGTTAAAGTGTGCCTACAGTTCAGGAAAAGAAGTCCAAAATTTTCTTTAGCTTCAGAGCTTTTTTGCCATTAAATCTTGCACATGTCTTAAGACAATATCACATTCTTCTTGTTGTACTAACCACTTCATAGCCATCTCAAAGCAGTGAAAATCTTCTTTGTTCAATGGTCCTTTTTCAGCATGGTCGTCTAGGTCAGTGGTTCCCAACCCATGGGCAGCGGCCGACTTATGAGCTTCGGATAGTGTATTAATGGGCCGCGAAATGCTAGTCAAGAGTCGAAGTCAGCGGAGCTTCAAGTGTCTTCACTCGTTTCTTGCTTTATAAAACAATATATTTTATTCCTTTTACAGTAAGCTTCACTAATTACTAGCATATAAGGGCATCTAATATACGTCCACACATATAGTGGTCCAATAGCTAATTTCTAAACCGTTAGAGATAGACATACAGTTCCAAATGGAAAAATGCGTTAAATAAAGGGAAGAATTATATTTCATGTTTTATGAGTCACTAAATATATTTCTGAAAAAATTACTTAATTTTTTTATACGGTTCCCCTGGTCCTATCAGTCATATTTAGTAAAATATTGACACTCTAAAATGTTAACCAAAAAACGTCCCACTCTTCAGCGACAAAAACCTAGCGAGTTATGGAGCTTTGAATTTCATGATTTTTACCAATCAGCGGTTTCGTCGAGCAACTGCTGCGCATTGATTGGTGAATCGTCTTCATGACGGCTATTGAAATGGTGTAAAGTGGTCTAAGTCAGCGATATTCAAAGCTCCATAATTCGGTCAGTTTTAGTCGCAAAAGAGTGGGACTTTTTTTTTGTTTAAAATGTTAGAGTGTCAAAAATATTTGACTAAATATGATTGATAGGACCGAGAGACTGTATAAAAAGTTAGATTTCGTAATCTTCTCAGGAATATATTTATTCACTCAAAAAACATATATTATAATTCTTCCTTTCATTTAAAGCATTTTCCCATTCTATTGTCTTATCTCTAATGGTTTAGAAAGTAGCTATTGGACTACGATAAGTGTGGACACCCTATATATATTTATAAATATATGTGTTTGCATTTTTTTTTTACTTGTATATTTAGTTAGTAGGCCTTAAAATATTTTTTACACAACAGGTGGTCCACACAACCAAAAAGGTTGGGAACCACTGGTCTAAGTCATTAAGGTCACTGGCAATGATTTCATCATCTGCCAGTAACTTGACAGTCAGGGTCATTGACATCACATTTGAGCCAGTCTCGAATGTTTTCTTCGTTGCATTCTTGAAATCCCAAAGATTCTCTAATCAGCACAGCCAATTCTGAATTTGAATTTACCGACTGCCTATTGCAAGGCAGATTTCATAATTTTAAACCAAGGTCAGCTGGTGACAGAAACATTCTAATCAGCACCAAAATTAAAACAAGACCAAATTTGCATTTAAAAAAAATCCATCAATGCTTATGATAGATTAAAAACAGAACAACTGAAAAGCAAAAAAAAAACTATTTTTGGTACTTACGTATTAACGCCACCGAGGCTACAGATTGGCGGTAATACGCCAATAAAGAGCAATCTTGTTTACAAAAACCGCCAAATTGGCGTTAATACGTAAGTACAAAAACCGCCAAATCTGTAGCTGCGGTCGCGTTGGCGGCACTTAAAAACCGCCAAATTGGCGTTAATACGTAAGTACAAAAACCACCAAATTGGCGGCACTTAAAAACCGCCAAAATGGCGTTAATACGTAAGTACAAAAACCGCTAAATTGGCGGCACTTAAAAACCGCCAAATCTGTAGCCTCGGTGGCGTTAATAAGTAAGTACCCTATTTTTCTTTTCCATCACTGAAATTGGCTTCCTCCATACTTGATTGGAAAAGAATACACACTTGAATAAAAGAATACAAACTATGATTGGAAAAGAATACATACTTGAATAAAAGAATACAAACTATGATTGGAAAAGAATACATACTTGAATAAAAGAATACAAACTATGATTGGAAAAGAATACAAGACACATTTTTAAAAAGAACTTATTTATTTAGGTACATGTATGCACTGCTTTCATTGATAAACAATTTATAAAAACGAAAGCATTCCATAAATAATTTCATATTTACAAACAAAGTTTTTCTTTTTTTTTACTTTTTCAAATTTGAAACAGATTTTAATTGGAAATGTTTTTTAACATATATCAAAAAGGAAATTAAGTTTAAAATATCAATAAGATTATCATACTAATAATAATTATTTATAAATTTTATGTTTATTTTCATTTTAAAAAAAACTTGTTTTTCTTATAAATATAAACAGTGAATAACAATAGACAAAAAATGAATATAAATTTATGTATATACTAAAAATTTACTTATGCTTAAAAAAGTATTTAATGTATTCAGCCTTAAAATTTCCAATGGTATGATATATATGCTATAGATGATGTTAATATTTTTAAGCTGAACTGCCATTTAAAATTCGACATACATTTGAAAGAAAAATAATAGAGTAGACAGCTCCCAAATCCCAATAACAAAACTGGGGACGGCACCTATACACACCACCGAGAGATGCATGTGTCTTTCTTGAAAATAAAACATTATAGGTTCTGAAAAGAAGTTTTTCAATAGCATACCATTTTTTAGATCTTGCTATCATTTTGTATACAGTATAAATCAATGGTGGCTCATCAGCTCAGAAAGAAGCAGTGCTGCAAAAATTCTCGTTACTACTCTATTGGCTTTCCTACTTAAAGACGTATGAAGAGTGTTCTAATTCAACATAACATGACCTGCATTTTTATATTCATTTTTTCGCTCGGCGAAAGCTGTGAAAATATGATGTCTTCAAGATCTGTAAGGTTAATTTTCTCTTATCTCTAATGATAATGAGATTGGTCACTCTTTAGAAAAATTTTCATCTGAATAATATTTTAGAAAATTATTTACATACCCCTTATTGAAGAGCAAACTTCTAACAAAAGAAAATGACTACTCGATAAACCAGAAATGTTTCGATTGAGGCAACGTGAAGCCAAACAGAAACCTCGTGAACAACGCAAGAGAGAAATCAAAAAGAAAACCATACCAAGAAAGCAAAGTTAAAGCGAAACAAAAAGGAGCATCTTTCTCAAGTTGGCCCTGCATGAACCAGAGCTGGGTGAAATGCAGTTCTGGTACCTATAAATTCAAAGGTTGCTTTTTTCTCCTGATTCACCACTCAACTGTGCACAGTAGCCGAATTTTGATGCTTCCAAGGGCTATCAATTTTGCAGCTCTAATTTGTCTCTCTCTTGCTTGAGGATTCTTTTTCCATTTTCTTTCGACATTATATTTTTATAATGTTTCCCCTATTTTTATTGATCATCAAAATCTCAGAATGGAAAAGCAAGCAAATAAGAATAATAACGAAAATACAAGCTTTTAAAATAATTTCACGGGGTGCTGCAACTTTGCAGCCCTAATGGACGAGCCGCCACTGGTATAGATCATAAGGGATTTGCAACAGGATAAACAGTTAGGGTAAGTTCAGTGTTCAAGTGGAGCCAACCTTCAAATCGTCTGAGCTCTTTGACATTCCACATTATAAATGAACTTACAGGAATTCAACAAATCATCTACTCCTTTTGTCTGAAAATATGATATACATTTCAAAATAATAAGTATCTGAATTTATACTACACATCCAAAAATAATTACAACACATAATTTAAACTAAAAAGCAATTTCTCTTGAAATGGGATCTAGTTTTGCCAAGTCTGGCCAAATTTTAACCACAGTCAAACAATTTTCTTCTCACTATGGCTTTAGGTTTGGGTTTTTCTTCAAATGTAACAATTTTGCAACACACTACTAAACTCGCTATCAGTCAATTACTTCGATTTTTTATTCTTGCATTGAAATACAACACTACTTTCCTCAAAATCATCAATTTCATAAATACAGCACATGTAAAGTTATTTCATACAAAATATTTTTCATATTCAAAATGTTTGACTTAATTGAACACAAATGTTTGTTTACTGCCACATGTTGTTAAACAATTGATGTCAGATACAAACAAGGCTACTTGATTACTACTTTATCTTATCCCTTTGTCTTTAATATTTTCTAAAATGTACACCATTTTTTTCAAATAGAAGAAGTAATGGCTTCTTTTGGCCTTGATTATAAACAAATAAGTGTGTTTCTTACATATCTTTCCTCATAACAAAAAAGCATACTTAACCAAAACACGTCAGCAATTTTTCAAATAATATAATTTATACAAAATAACTAAGAATAGCATGTTTTGAAGATTTCTCTTCATTCAGTTTTTGTATCACAGATTATTATTACAAATCAGCACTGATTTCCTTCAAGCGTACGGAACCCAATTGCTTCCGTCATCTGGAGTCAAGTTCCC
Organism: Araneus ventricosus; assembly: GCA_013235015.1. Classification (NCBI taxonomy): domain Eukaryota; kingdom Metazoa; phylum Arthropoda; class Arachnida; order Araneae; family Araneidae; genus Araneus; species Araneus ventricosus. Next base: position 13,096 of record BGPR01017016.1, read on the forward strand.
AGTGACCAAGAGGACGACGTCCACTATCCACCAGATTCCCATCCCACCCAGAGTCAGCAGCTTTCCCACTGCTGTCCCAGTGTGGCCGAGGCAGAAACGGTCCATTCCGAGGAATCCGAGCAATACGGAATAGAGAAGAGTGGTCAGGAAATAGTGCCCAGAGTATCTGAAATTGTATTAGACATTTAGTGCAACAATAACTTTTTGTTACTACTAAAAATAAATTGAATAAAAACATTTTTTAAACACAGAATTTTATAAGTGTACTAAAAAAACATAAAAGTGCAGTTCGGGTCCGCACCGTAGATTTTTCTTGAAAATGCCGGGATAAAATCATAAAACAAGTGTTTCGTATTAATATGTAATTTAATTATCAAGCTCTTTAATACAATATTTACACAGAGTAGTATAATGGTTACAGAGTAGATAAATCACAAGTTAACACAGACCCTTGCTACATGTGATAAACTCAAGTATTCTGTAAGTTTCGTACAATTCGAAAGAAAACTGTGCATGTTATAATAAAAAAAACTTGCAAAGTTTGAAATTTTCAATTTAATACTTGACATGACGAATACCGATTTTTACTTATATTCTGATAAATATTTTTATTGTCTCACTTTGTGTTCTAGTAATACTCCTCAAGCTCTTTAAAATGACACCAGAATCAACTTCCAAGCTAAGCGCACTTCCACGCTACACTTATTTATAACCTTACATAAAGCTAATTCATGACAATCACGCACATGCGCCTATATTGGTATGATGACATCACAGGCAAAACAAATACTATGCGACAGATATGACCTATCCGTTGTGGGGTCAACCATTATTTTCGCATTATTAGTCTCGTAGTTATTAGCGATTCAAATCTGACGGTATTTTGTCACACAAGCAAGTTTGACCGACTATCACTGTAACGAGCAGAAAGACGTTTTCACGTCAAAAACGCGTATAAAATTATTAGTGAATTAATAAATGTACTAAAAAGCAGCCCACCAGTGGCTTAAGGCATCAGATAGATCAGGAATGTCAATCAGAAGGTAACAAATGCAAATGTGGGTCAGTTCTCCCTGAAAGTCCTCCAGGAAGGTAACTTACCTCCCATTATTGGAGACTTCCACCCCACGTGATACTTAGGTGCTTCAAGGTCACTCTGACCAACAGAAGTCAAGAGTCTTTGACTCATGGACTTGGTAAGATATGCTAGAACAAGTGGGATAAAATCACGATGACTAAAAATAAGATTTTATTTTCTACTTTTTAGTCTTTGGTTTATAATTCATTATTATAAATATTATGGAATTTTGAGAACAATTTTTTCTCAAATTCACTACCAGGTGGCACCACTCATATGGAATTAAAATTTAATCAAATGAATCAATTAACTGATTGTTCTGAAAATATTAAAATAGTGCACTGTCACCGAGAGCACAAGTGTACAAAATTTCAAAACTCTGGCATATCGGAAAGTGAATAAAAAATCGATTGTAAAATACCATCTTTACAAACATTAAAGTAAAAAGTAAAAAAATCTAATCAACAAATATTTCTATTTAAGTGTGAAAGAAGTTTCTGATCTAAATTTTTTGGCTTCCACAGCTGAGAAAAACTTTTGCATGCTATTTGTAAGGATCTAATTTGGCTTGTATTTAAATGCAACTGTTCTATACAAATTAACTCATTATGAACTTAATGCACATGATTTTGTACATAATAAACCTAGAAATCAGATGTATTAATGTTGATGTCCATGTGCTAACTTATGTTTATTGTAAAATAAAATTCTATTTCTGAGATTTCTTTCATTAGCGTTTTAATCCAAAATTATCTGTAAAGGAAAACTGCTTCTACGGGAATAACTTTTCCTTTGACCATTATATTCTGAAATGTGAAAGTAGTTTTTAAGAAAATACATATTTCTCTAAATATCTGCTATATATACAAGGCATTTCAAAAAACATGTGTCCAAACTTCAAGGGTAAGCCAGGCATAGAGAAACAAGTCATTTTTGAAATATAGTGTTACAAACATGGAAAGTCGCTTCCCAGCAATGCAAGTCTTATGGTTGGGAAGAAAGTTTTACAAGGTTAAGCATGGAGTGACCTCAGTGACTGCTATGGCACCCCTGACCTTGGCGACAAGCTTGGCGACCATTTTGGCGATTTGGCGACAAATAGATGATTCCCGAAAATGCAACCCTTTTCTCGATATTTCTACTAGGAAAGGGAATACACGAGAAAACACCATGTGACGTCACGGCCTGTCGGAGAGAATATTTAAGGACGGCGCCTAGAGCAGAGGAGCGTGTTGTTCGACTGGGATCGCCTTGGAGCGCAAACGTCTCTGGAGTTCTATCCACTGTGCAAGCTAGTAAGCTGTTAGACGCCGAGCAGTAGGAGTGTTGATCCATTGGGAACGACTTGAGAGTTTCTTCCGCAGTGCGAGCTAATCAGCTGGTGGGCTGAGCTGTCATTGTCATTACTAGTTATTTGCTGACTGTTTGTGTTGTTAAATATCGAAGTGCTGAACTGTCATTACATGTGAATAGTTGTCTATTTACATTGGTAATCTGTGCAAGAACTATTGTTTCCTGTACCTGTGCTACGTGTTTTCCTGCATATTTGTAAATAAACCTTCATTCTCCATTATCCTGCGTGTTGGACTGTTTACACCATACACACACAGTAAGACCTTTTTGCAACAATAGCATAGGGTCGGAAATGCAAAGGAGATTCACAACAAGGGGCTCTTTGTCAGTTAATTAAATGAAAGTAAAGGATACACCAGATGAAATGTTCAATGTAGATCGAGTGGAATACAAATTTACAATAGCACCATTTGCATGAGTAACGACATTACTGTTTAGTTTAATGTTTCTGGAAACCTAAATATGAAATAAACAAGCTGAATTTAAAAATAAAACTCAAGCTTTTATTAAGCATAATTAAAAACTATTAGATTCCAATGCAACAACATGTCTTACTAGACATCTACTAAGAGATTCATGAACAATCCAAAACTAGACGGAAACATTTCAAACATACGTAAAACTCCCCCTAACTACTGAGCATGCCCAAGCTTGGATACACCCAATAGTTTCTGAGCATGTCAGTCAATGCATCTCAATGGCTGCTGTTTGTTTACAACAGACATTGAGATGTAAATAAAGGTGGGGAATGTTTAACTGATTTAGATTAACACAAAAAATAATTTGTAGCACTTATAACATTTAAACTTATAATTTTAGAGATATTAATTTAAATATGACCAAAACAAAAATTAATTTATCTAACAATTACAAGTCGTATGCGACATGACAGATACGATAATGGCAAGTAGGATGCACTACCAACAACAAACCTTTGGAATGCTTAAAAGAGTATTGGAGGAGAATAAGTAAGTGTTCAAAGGACTTGCCTCCGAGGCAATACATGCTTTGCATGTTGTTATTCATGAAACCAGGTTGTCATGCTATTGTAAATTTGTATTCCACTCAAACTGTGTTATGCATTTCATCTGGCGTATCCTTTTCTTTCACTCAATTCACTGACCCCTTTGAGTTAACGGCTCCATATTCTATTGCAAAAATGACTTGTTTCTGTATACCTGACCTACCCTTAAAGTTCGGTTACGTTTTTTCACCCTGTATATGTTTTAAAATGTGGCGATTCTTCATAAAAAGAAACAAATGTTAAATGATTTATTCCATTTTTGAATTTCAAAACATGCTAACAAAGAAAATAAAAAAAAACTAGGTGAACATAATTGGAACACGACATGCATTAAAATATTTACAAAAAAAATATGTATACAGTTTGGTATTATTCCATTAGATGACTCCAATCATCGCTAAGCTTCCATACAGCTGTTTGAAATTCTCTAAATTATTATTTGCACACTCATTCTAAGAATGTGTTTTATACTTAATACTCTAAAATAAACTCTTCGTTAATTCTATAAAGAAGTAATCTCCAGATTACCAACTGCAAATAGCCATTTTTACTATATGAGAAGACGAAGTGGAATTTATACTCAATTATGTAATAACATTTTTCTACTCTCGACAATGTTGCCACAACAGAAACAAACTTTTTCAAAACAAATAAAATAAAACGAAATAGGCATTGAAATAAAAAATAACATGCAAAATGAAGAAAATGGTAACAGTAATCAAACGTTTGATATTAATTAAAGATTTCTTCTTTAGTTCTTAAAATGCAAAGGAAAAATAATGATGTTGTAATATAAGGCACTGGTGTTACTTTGTTTTATGCCAGCAAATAATTGTAAAGAAGTTGAATGTTGGCACTAAGAGTGGCAAATTATTGCAAAGATTTCGGTAAGTTTTTGTTTAGGACCCAGCTAAAAGAATGGTGACTTCAATTCAATAAATAAAATGTTTTGAAATATTTGTAACATTTTTATAGCAATAAGTAAAAGGAAATTCAAGCACAATTAAAAATTTGTGACACTGAAAAAAGCTCTACAAAATGCGGCTTATTTTTTATCACTTTAATTTAACAATCTAAACAATTTCCTTACTTGATGCACGGAAATCCACTTCTGTGGAAGGTCCTGGGACCATAACATTCAATCCCTGACAGAACGGTACAATTCACAGAAGTGAATTGCACGTCTTCATATTTTTGTCCACCATACTAAAAAAAAAGTCAACATTATTATATTAATAACTACTATTTATAAATAAAATGTTTCATTTTACAATAGCTGAAAAGCAACATGTAAAAACATTTTTGCTTGTATGTAAGGTTACTACCATTTAATATTTTTAAGTACAGTGCAAGTCGATGGGAATACATTAAAACTCACCTCTTTTTATTCACAGCATCAGCAAAATGTAAATTATAGGGTCTTGTGAGCCCTAGTGGGTCAGCATTGTGATCAACGCTAACTGGAATGATATGCTGATTCGGATCAATGATTGATCCGAATTAGCATGTCATTGATGAAAATGTAGTTTTTTCTTAGTCGGTGCATGTACATAAAGGTAGTACTAGTTTGTAGTTTTAAGGTGCGAGAGAGTTGCGAGCTCATATGCAGATGATATGTGTGTTCAGTAGTAAGTGTTCTCAGTATTTTAAGTGTGTTTTTCTTATGTTATGGTTACAACAATAAACTTTCTGTTCTGCTAGAATAAACTTTCAAGTTAAAATGTACATTGCTTCCATCCTCATTGTGTAGATCTCTTTCATCTAGAAAAATTAAGTTTATCAATCAAGATTAATTTTTCACATGAGATGTTGGTTAGTTCAAAGCTGGTTTGTTTATAAGCACAATAAAAATTCATTTGATCCAAAAATACGAATTAAGAAAAACTGGGCTTAAAAATGAGTACAGCAAGTGAAAACAACAATTAAAAATTGTTGTTTTCACTTGCTTATTAACTTAAAATGGCAGTAAACATTTACTTTTAATACTTTACACTTTCAAAAATTAATAAACAAAAGTAAGTAATTTCAATAAATAAAGTACAAATAATGACAGCTAAATAATTTTAAAATTTATAATTTCAATAAATAAGTAATGTTAATAAATAAAGTAAAAATGATTACAATTGAAATTGTAAGATAATTTTAAAAGTAAATTCCTTGCATTACCTCAAAAATTAAGCACAAGAAAAATCAATTCTGAAATGATGACATTTTGAGTTCAAAATCTAGCTAGATGGTGATATATTCCTGCTGAAAATTGTTTAGGAGTTTGGGACTACCTAATGACTTGCTAAACAAAGCGAAAAAAAATGGAATGCAATCAGTTTGTCCATGGAAAAGAAAGCAAAGCTGTCCTCAAATGGGTCTGCTAAGCATTAATGAGTTAACTGCTTAAGGATGGAATTATTTTGAATTGTCTTTCAAACCTATGGTAGTTAGAGCGAGTTAACTCGGATTATTTCCTTAAGCAGTTAAGCATATGCATAAAAGACTGAGAAATAAACAACATGGTTTGAAGACTACGATCAAAATAGTACAAAAAACAAAAGGTTACATAAATTAACTTAAAGGAAACCAGCAGCAATATTCTCTCATCTACTTTCTCATAAACTTATACAATATGGCCTACTTTAAGTTCCATGCTACAGCGAAGAAAATCATGTTATAGATTTTGTACTTGTTCCCTTTCACCAACGGTGTCAAGAATTTGATATAGACCTCAAATTTTTGCATTAAAACCACATGCCAAATTTCATATTTGCTGTTGAAATGTACATGGACAGACAGACAGCAAAACAGTTGATGGATTTGGTCTCAAGTTTGAAAGATCCACAAGACTCATTATAAGACCATATGCCATATTTCATCTATCTAACTAGTTGTGTTTTTGAGTTATCATGTACTGATCGTTCCAAAATGCCAAGACTAGCACTTTTGGACAATTTTACTCCGGAAAGTGGTGACAGGCAACGAGTAAGATGAGCGCATTTCCGTAGTTTTTTGTTCGGTCACGCTAAGTACAATGTAAATATCTCTCCCTCCATTTCTCACTTCCCCCCTACTTTGGCGAAATCAACTCTGCCTAGCGTATGGGCAAAAGCGTAGAGGGTTTCGGAATCCGAGAATCATCTATACAAATAACTAAGAACAGACAGACCAACAGTTCTAGTCAATGGAAATTGATAGAAATTCCTAATTTTGGTGTCAAAATCACATACCAAATTTCAGCCATCTAGCTTGTTGCACCTTTGAGTTATTGTGTTTAAGATGGACATAATTCCAAGGATGGATTTTTCAAATTCGGGGAGGTCCAAAACATGCGCATTCCTCAAAATCTCAAGGTCATTTTTTTTTTTTTGATGATTACAATACTTCCTCTTTTATCTATACTTATAAAAGGCAATGTTTGTGTGCGTGCTTGCGTGTGTGTGTGTTTGTCTGCGATGTCCAGACGAATCTATCGCACTTACAGCCATGAAATTTGGTACACAGGTAGTCGTAATGGTGACTGAATGCACCTCGAAGCCGAAATTTTAAATTTTAATCTAGAATTTTTTTTATTTAATGTTTTGTGTTGTTTTGGTTGATTTTTCGCACTAATTTCTCAATAGAATGGTTTCGAATAATTGTACGACAAAAATAGATAGACCATCGGAAAGAGCACGCGATTTCCGTTCTATTGAAGTTAGTTTTTAATTTCTAACGTAATTTACTGAATTTTGAGAATTTTTTAAAAAATAGTCAGTTTCACCATCTAAATGTTGGTTTTGTTTTTAAATTTGTTGCATCCGACTTTCTAATAACACTATTATTTTCAATTTTTTTCAGCTTATAACTAGAACGGTTCTCTCTGATTTAAAGCAAGAACGGTTAAAATATCTTTTGCCGTTTTTTTTAAATTAAATTATTCCTGGGCAGATGAAAGTTATTTTTGTCGAGCGAAATTTCTTCAGCGACAGTCTACCGGAACGCAGCTTTCAATTTGATTGGATGAAGGGTCAGGTGACGTCATAACCTTCGGAGCTTTTTGTCATGTTCTAAGAATTTTTTTTCATTTTGTTGAAGTCCTGATTCCACGGGCAACAATTTTTTTTTTTATATTGTTTTGGATTAATGTACTCTGTACTGTTTTTCTACATGTTATTATCGCGGAAAAAATAAGCGGGAAAATCTATAATGTGTATCTTTTGTTTTGAAAACTTTTTCGTGTCATTGTGGGCGATTTTTTTTTTATTTTGTTGAAGTCCTGATTCCACGGGCATCGCCGTGCGCGTACTGCTAGTACTTTATATAGGAAAAAGAAAAAAATTATTTTCATGGAGAGAATGCTTTGAAAATTTTTTAAATTATGAATCTTTTTATTAAGATTCCACAAATAATTAACAAAATTACATATCACATAAAAACCCTTCTAGGAAATGAAAACAAGCAAATTTTAAAAATGGTAGTTAAAAATATCTTACTTTTGTACAACCATAGCCCAGCTCTTCTCTAGCAGTTTCATTTCCTTTCAAATCGAGAGGATCCGAACACACTAAGAATTCAAGATCCCTACAAGAATGAAAGCACATAAATAAGACAGGCCATTCAATCTATATAAATTTGTTAGTTATATTAACATGCCAATTTGAAGCAACACAAGAACTATTTTGGGAAAGACCTCATCATTTTGAACCACAGTCAGATGATGAGTACGACACCCAAGTTGACAACCCCTTTCCAAACTTCCGCACCACAGTTTAGTTTGCAGGCTTTGAAAAACCAATTATTAAAGATTTTTTTTTAATTTTGCTCACAAATGCTATGAAGCACAATTCATTGAATAGTTAATTTTTTCATTAATTAAAAACTACGTTCCTAAGTATAGGAAAAACTATTGTATTTTTACTGTTGTCATTCCTATCAAATGAAAAAATTAACAATGTTTTAAGCCACTCTATTTATTTGTCCCCACACCTGTTGCCACTTGCAATGTTCAAATAAATACTGTGTCATTCTTAAAAAATTATTAATTAATTATGAAAAAATTAGCTCTTGCTAGTTTTTAAAAATCATTTGAATGGTATTCTCATTTTAATTTTTTTTAAAAAATCAGATAAGAGGATTTTGTGCATAAAATCATTTTTTACATTAAAACTATTAGAAATGAAAGTATTTTCATCCCGATCAATCCCAGATATATCAGCTGGTATGATAACAGAAAAAACAGACCGCACAACAACATTAGTAAGTATATTCATTTGTTTTAAATAGAGAAGAAATATTAATACAATGAACAGGATTGAAAAAAAAATCCTAACCATTTAATTTTTTAAGCTTTCCTTAGGTTAGCGAAAGTAACCTGTTCTAGTTTTCAAACATGCAGTGGACAAACCATTCATATGAATAATGCTAATCAGAACATTCAGTGCAATATTGAACTGACCTCAAAGTATGAAAGGCTTGCAAAGTTTCTTGGACTGATACTGGTTTCTCTTCGGGCCTACATCATTCTCCTCATATTCTGTGGCATCATCTCATTAAAACGGATCACTACAAGCGAATTGTTGATCACTAGAACCTAGAACCGGCAGATTTTCTATGTGTTTAGATACGAGAGATCCATTCCATACTATTTTGATTAGTATAACCAATTGATCGTTACAACCGTGATCACTTCAAGTGGCGACTACTGTAGTTGATAAACCTGATATTGCTCAGGATGGAAATATTTTCATGTCTAACATTTTTAAGGAGGAAAATACTTTTATATAAAATATTTTAATATACAAAATCTTCTTACCATTTGTAATTTTATTTTTAGTTAAAATGAGAATATCGGTTGTACCAAATGATCTTTTTTAACCTCATACCAAATGATTTTTAAAAACCCCAGAAAGTTAATTTTTTTCTGTAAGTTATTAACAATTTTTAAAGAATGATACAAAATTTCATTGAACATTATGAGTGACAAATTGGAGGCACAATACATAAAATGATCTTTTCTATAAATGAATCTGCAGTAGACTGGTGGTAAGATCTCGACTCCGGGACTGGAGAGTTTCAGGTTCGAAACCCAATTCCATTGAAGATCTTTCCTGCATGTGGGCCTGGTGCATGCTAAATCATACATAGCAAACATCCTCCCGTTGGTGCGATCCAGGGGTTCAGAGAGGCAGGTGTCAGCTCGGGTGTTGTCCTCATCAACTGATCGTGGTTCAAAGTGATGAGATCTGTCCCAAAGTAGCTATTGTGTTGCTTCAAACTGGGACATTTATATAACTTAAGTATCGATAAATGGAAATACAGTTTTTAATTAATAGAAAATCAATCTTTTGATAAATCGCCAAGCACCCTTTCTTACTGGTCATAGAATTTGCGAGAGAAAAATTTGAATAAAATCTGTTCAGTGATTTGGTTTTCAGTAGCTGTTTATGAATCGCACTTGTATTTATATAGATGAAACATAAGTTATTTGTAGCGTAATTTACTTGTTTCCTTTACATGCATTTGTTTTTCAGTTTGGCATATTTCACAAAATTCACAATCATCAGAGTTCTCTTGATTGAAATGGGATTGCAATCAGAGGTGACTGCAATCCCATTTCAAAAATTAGGAAAACTGTGGTATATAAATCTGACGTCATTTCCGCTAGTTTAGAATATTAACACAATACATGTTTCCAGATGTCTGCAACTCTTTCATGAGTTGGCAAAGGGGCAATTACATTTTAATCAAATTTATGACAAAAAAGACAGTTGTCCATTTTATCGGTTTAGTAACTCGGGGGGAAAAAAGATGAGGATTATGTTCTTGCAAGATTTATGCGGCAGAAACCTACCTGAAACATGCCCTTCCCCCCCCCCCATATTGTAGATGAATCTTTAGTAAATGTTCAAGAAATTGTAATGAGTCTTCCAGAACCTACATTTTCACAAAAAAAAAAAAAAATTGAGACTTTCAGTGACACAAAAATCTTTTGGTGTATAATTTGCGAAGTTTAATATTCATTAATCTTCCATTATATGTATGCACTGAAGCCATGAATAAACAAATATAATGCTTTCTATGTTTTGTGCTATTAAAAAATGTAATACATTAATATATTTTTAAAAATTTACTGGAGGTCCATAGTACCTCATGCTGTAGACTATTGTATCCCGGCCTTGAGGTACAATGGTCCACTTTGTCACTTGTTACTTAATTGTATATATTAAAAAAAAGTACACATAATTAGAGATTTAGAGTGAGTGCAATATAAACCTTAACATGTAGATAACATGTATGCATATTTTCAAACACGAAAAGTCAGTATTTTGAAAGAAAACATTCAAAATTTACAAAAGTAGTCTATTTCACCCCGGTCTCCCTACATGTCAAAAGGTGGTTCTGTGTTCCCAATTAAACAAGTTCTATAATGACATACCAGTACCATTCTATTAGCAGAGTCACGGATACAAGCCTACCAAACTTACTGATAACTTAAATCCTAGTTATAACTCTCATTGCCAAATCTTGACTATGAATGTTAGAGCTAAAATGTAATAGTGCCAACCTTAAAGATTGACAACACTTGGTTAACAGAATAGCACCAAACTACATTTTATGACAAATGTTCTGTTAAAAGAGGTAAGAAGAAGATCTTTATTGGAACTATTCCCTTAGTGCATCCCCTAACAAAACCCCACCAAATTTGAAAATAACTCGCCAAATCTCAGTGATAATTCTGATCATCAAATCTTAGTGATGAATGTTGGTGCTAATAGAAAAGCATCAACACTTACACTTGGCAACAAATGGGGCGTCACTAACCAAAAAGCACCCCATTAACAAGTCTCCTTTACATGCCAAGCTAGAACCCTCTTGGCTTAAAAAAAAAATCTTTCTGCATACCAAAATATTTTAGAATGAGAGTGTTAAGTTAATAAATAAATTGTGTACTTTTCTGTAAGAACCTCAGTCAATGCCAAGCTTCAAAGTTAGCACAAGCATTCATCACTAAAATTGTTATCATTAAAATTTGGTGACTTATCGTTAAGATTTCGCAGATTTTTGTCTGGAGACACTTTTCAATAGAGTGTCATAAACTAATCCTTTAGTCATTTAGCTTTAAATAAGGTAAATGTGGAGTTTACGGTACCCACCTATTTCTTGCCTAGTTTTCTTGGTGCAATTTTATATGGCATCACCAAATACTGTTTTGGATGTGCAGTGCGCTTTTTATTGCTCTCTTGCTCATGCGTCACCTGAAAAGGAGAGATTGAGCATGCAATGCCTGCGGCATTTCAAGTATGTACCGGGCAAATTTTTTTAATTTACATCAGTGGCTTCGCTTTCAGCATAGCAGGAAACTAGTAGCTTTGCTTTTTCATTGAACGTTAGGAATCTAGGTTTTTTAAAAAATTCCAAAAACGAAAATTTCCGCACGCAATGCCTGCGGCATTTCAAGCGTGTACCAGGCAAATTTTTTTAAGTTGAAAAAACATCAGCAGCTTCACTTTCAGCATAGCGGAATAATCATAGCTTCGCTTATTCAATGAGAACCAAAACACACAGAATAAAATACACAGCACTGAACCGACATTCAAACCGAAGAATTCCAAACGAAGTTTTATTCAAATTCGAATGGATTGACAAATCACATCAAAGAGATGAACAAAACAGTCCAATCGAAACGAGGCGTAATATGGCGTGATGTTCATAACACGGATGGAAGGATTAATTTCCGCGCATGTCACTCGTTAAAAATATTATCGCGCAACCAAAGCAAATGTTCTCTTATATCCGTTCTTGGCGATAAAGAGTTGGCGATCCTAAGAGGGTTCCATAAACTCCACATTAACCCAATTCCTTACCAGTAAAAAAAAATCATTACAACAGCAATTTATTTTTATCCGATAGAAGTCAATACATTTTACACTAGGCTTCTTAAGAGTTTAAAACTGATACGTATTTTCATAAGCAGCACACTCAATAGGCAACAAACATAAACGAAATGAAAATGAATAAATATAAATGTATTTTCTTACAGTGTGTAGCATGGAACCAATGGTGAATGAGGATGAGGTCTTCCGCCTTGTAATTCAGCACACTCTTCGGCAGCAGAACACTGGTTATTAGCATCGCAGAAGCAATAGAATAATTGTCCTATTAGATAAACATTCAAGATTTGTTGACAGACTGAAAAGTGAAGAGGAATCATTCTATAAAATACAATACAAATGCCGCACTTATGAGAAATAAATGTTTCATATTATATAAATCTTATATAAATTAACTATTTAGCTCTCTACGCTATTCCCAGAGATAAAATAATGTGACAAAAACTATAAATATGATAATTGTCCACCATCCGTTTTGTTTTTGTTTACATCAACAGCAATCGTATATGAGGAGCAACATACTACTATGTAAAGAAGCTATCCTATTGGTTGGAGGAACCTTGAAAACAACGCATGCGCGAGTTCCAGTACTCAATTATGCTTTTTATTCAAAATTTTAATTTTATTAAGTAAAAACATTACAAAATGGCCGTTATAATTATATATATATTGAAATGCACTTTTTTAAAAAACTTTTTAATGGACGCCTTTCCTGATATGTGTATGTGGGGCAGAATTTCTGCTATACCTACCTACTTCCGGTATGGACGAGGTTTCTGTATTGTTTATTTATATTAAAACCTTAATAACCTACTCTAGGGTAGGGATATCGGGATCTATTCTGGTACCCCCGGTTGGGTTGGGTTACGTTGTTAACGTGCGGAACACAACCCAAATCCCAACCGGGGGTAACAGAATAGACCCCGTATAATCAACGATTTTTTGAGTAACAAATATTTTTGCTATTGCTATTTTTAAATACCTATTCCAAATAACTGTTATTTCAATCACACTTTTAATTTTCAAAAAGTCATATTAAATATAATAGGCCGCAGCACATGGGCAGCTAACTAAGCTAGAAAATGCAGAATTATTATTAAGTAGCGGGGAAACTTGAGCATCCAATAAAAAGACAGAAAACATTAAATATTTATTAAAAATGCAATGTTCTACAACGAACAGATACAATTTAAATTATAAAACATCAAAATATATTTCAACTGCAGCTGAATTGTGCGGTTCTTCCGACCAATCGGAAAGCGGAAACTGGTTCGCAGAATATGCTTTGTTTACGTTTGAGTTTGTTGCTGATTGTTGATTAGTGTCTAACAAAAACCTAATTTTTATAATTTAAATGAAGGAAATGCCCATAAACTGTCGATAATAAAGCCTTCTGTCACTGTTTGGAAGTTAAACTTTCACTCAAATTCAAATGTCATTTTTAAACTATTTCCTATCACCTTTATACAAAGTTGAAGTAAGCTCTCATTACTGAAAGTTGCTTTATTTTATTTACTTAAATGGTATTCAATAAAATTTTGTTCTAACCTTTTAGCACATCCATACATAGTTTCTTACATATTTCTGCAACAAAAATAATCAACAGTGTTAGTCCTTGCCAAGTATTCATAATTTATATAGTTTTTTATTGTATATTTATTTGTGTCTGAATTGAATAAACAGCATTTTTGTTGAGTTAAAACAAACAACAATATTTATTCGTGTTAATTACTTTTAAAGAAACATTAAACTGAAATGTGGATTTCATAGATATTTGATTGATTACTAAACTTTTCAAGGTTTTCACTATTTATGCAATAGTGATTTTTAAACTGTCAGAATACTAATAAGATTTAGCAACTGCAATATGCTTGTTGAATTACCTGAATGAAGACCAGCTTGTTTTGAATCAACATTTATACATAATAACCATAATTTATATTTTCCTAACATTAAGTATAATATCAAAAATTATTTCTAAATTTTACTTACAAGTATTCATTCATAAATAAAATTACAGTCATTTTCAAATAACATTAGTTTACTATAAAAATATCTATATAATACTGTTGTAAAGTATTAGCAAAAGAATATTATTATTCCTTTATGTATAATGATGCATTTCTGAGTAAGTATTCAAAACATTTTTCATATATATATATATGAAGCTTCTTGCATAGATGTAGCTACTTATAAAAATGAACTAGCATTTTAAATATTCTTCTGCAGATATCTGCTAAATGTTTTAAAAATTCTATGTATGCAATTGACAGTTTCATATATTTGCTTTTCAAAAAATTCATATATCTGCTTAGTTGTAAATTGTGTATGCATGCAGATACAATCATTTTCAAAAAACACAGGTTCACAGCATTAAAGGCTAAGATACTTTTAAAAAATATGTACAAAATAACATTACAATTTTTTATACATAACAGTTCCTTGTTTACATTGACGAGAAAATATTCAATACATATTTTATATGTGATGATGAACGTTCTTATAATTATATAGTTTCTAGAAAGATATACAGGCATTTAAAACATCCATCTGAATAAAAATATTTATAGATAATTTTTTTAAATTATTTTCAAAACTATACAAATATTATGAAATGTTTGTGTCCATTATTTTATTTATGAATGAATAATGTTCTTTGTACAAATAGTACAATAAATAATTATATAAGCTATTGGTATTTTAATCAGCATTATCAGGTAAATAAACACATTTTGTACAATTCACTGAGGTGCAGTTTGGAAGAATGACAAGAACAATTTTCAATAGAGCATCTATTGTTTTTCCATTTG
Organism: Araneus ventricosus; assembly: GCA_013235015.1. NCBI lineage: Eukaryota > Metazoa > Arthropoda > Arachnida > Araneae > Araneidae > Araneus > Araneus ventricosus. Next base: position 28,222 of record BGPR01017016.1, read on the forward strand.
CAGTGAACATTATTAATGCTGGATGAACTGGCTCTTGAGACATATGATAATAATCTACCTCCAATATACCCTCTGAAATCTTCTATCCATAATGTGAAGGACATAGTGCAATAATAAACTCCTATTTATTCCAGCCTGGTAATTTGCTTAATAATGATTAAACATGTTTTTGAAGAAAATTTTGATTTGGAGGAAGATTGGTATCTGATAAGCAAGATTTTTAAATTCAAAATGAAACTTTAAATTTATAAATTCCCAAAAACCGGGTATTTTGCAAAAAAAAAAGTATTTACAAATGGGGATTCAAAATTTAAATTTATAAATATACAAAAACTGATTGTTTTTTTGCAATTAAAGTATTTACGAATGGTGATTAAAAATTAAAGCATCTAAAAACTGGCTATTTTGAGGGGAAAAAATGTATTTGTGAAGTATGCTTCAAAATGAAACATAAAATTTATATATATATATAATACATAAGGTATAATATTTTTAAATTAAAGTTCTGACCAATTTTTTTAAAAAATTGCTATCAGGATTCAGAATAAAATATTCCAGAACTTAAACAGGATCGGAGGATAATTTATCGTTTTTGATTTGAAGGAATGACACTTAAAATGAAATAATAATTTTGAAAACTGTTTATGTTATACAGAGAGGGCTCGTGAAATTTCTGATTCTTAATTTCTCAGAATCCCATGCTACAAGTCAGCCAGTCTTGTTTTGATTTAATGAGGAGTGATTTACTCTCTTCACATGTATTAATAATATGGAAAATTTTAAGTTGGAAAGAAAAAAAGCACTTGCTTGGAACTTTTTAATGTTAAAAAAGATACAAGTGTACTGTATGTTGAGTACAAATGACAATGTAACCAAATTGGAAAAACACGTAAAAAAATGTTTCAAATATCCTGTTGAGTTAAAAAAGGGATGTAATAGAAAATTAATATAGTTTTAAACAAATTCAAACTATGAAAACTACATCAAACTTTCAGTTTCAAGAACATTTAAGAACTGAAGGTGATGATTCAGATGAACTCCGCCTAGCAGTAAAATGCCTGGCACATCTTCAAATAATATAAAAGTTTCAGGAATAATTATTATTCAACACATTCACTATAATTTTTAAAACTATTAGAACTGAAACATTTGGTATCTTTTCATCAGAAATTGACTGGTTCTTTGACTGATTAAACCAAAAAGAATTATTAATAATTGTATCCTTCAGTTTAGTTTCCATTATCAGCTCTTTATAATTTTAAAACCAAATACAATTCCCTTTTTAAAAAATTAGTTTAAGAAAGGGGGTTTTTTAAAGCTAAAATAACTTCTTTTTTCAATAAGCAGCAAATACAAAATTATTCATTGTACAGTGAAACCTCTTCGAACGGCCACCCCTACATAGCGGCCACCCCTCTTAACGGCCAATTTTTCGTGGCACGGATTTTTCGGCCCATAGACCTAATGTTAAAATAACCCCTAGCAACGGCCACCCAACCCCTCTGAACGGCCGCCAGGTAGGGTCGCCCATCCCATTTAACCAAAGCATTGGTTAGAGATTTACTTTTTAAACTGAAAAACGAACTTGAAAATGGTTTTTTTCCGAGAAGGGTAAAAACTTAAAACAGTCACAAATTATATCCTTTTTTCAAAAAATGTAAAAAATTATTAAATAAAGTACTATTTTCTCTTTAGATAAGTCTCAAACTTCATTTTAAATAAGAAATATGTGTCAGACTTGTTTATATTATCAGTTATAATTAACAAGATTTAACAAAGATATTAACTATAAATTAATTAGTCAAAAATTAATTAAAACTCTTTGTAATATATAAAATGGCGCATATGCAGCTATTTTTAATATAATACAGAAACAAATAATAGAAATATAAATTAAAAGGTAAAAAAAGAAAAAGTATAAAAAAGATACAGAAGATTTAAACAAAATATGATAACAATACACCTTTTTGCGTGCTCAACGCAACAGCATCAAGTTAGTTGTTTATATTATGTATTATAGCAATTATCTTGTAATTGCAACGAAAACCCTTCAGAGCGGCCATCCCCTCTGAGCGGCCAATTTTTCTCGGAACGGAGGGGTGGCCGCTCAGAGAGGTTTCACTGTAATTAAAAAGGGTATTTTCATTTAAATCATGTATTTTATGTTAGAAGCATGATGTAGTAATGCATTTGATTTTTCTGATTAAATATTTTAGTTTTTATGAAACTTAATTAGTTTAATTTTTATTGATTGAATTCTTTGATTATTTAAAATTAAATTATATTATTTGTTTGGGTATCTATTTTCAAACCATTATATCTATTTTATATGAATAAAGTGAATTGAAAAATAAATACCCAGGTAAGTATTTACCACTAAAAATAAATACCCAGGTATTTTACACCACTGATTATAGACTTTGTTAGGAATTATTTTCAATGAAAAAAGCTTTTAATTGTGGCTTTACTTTTATTTCTTTTTCATCGGTCAAAATCCACTGACTTGCACAAAATTTAACTTTTTCAAGAGTTAAATCTTAGCAACACTGAAAATCATCTACACCGTCTTCCACTGCGTGGATTTTGCATTCCATCCTAGCAATATACCATTTTATTTTCTAGATTGAACTTTTTAGAATCGCTGAAGTCGAAACCTCTGAAAAATAAAATGCAAAAAAAAAACCCGCGCAACGGAAGATTGCATCCTTGCTCCTCATTGGCTGAATTGTGGTTTTCTCCGCGATAGTGATTCTGTATAAGGCATTCTGATTGGTCAGAACAATGGAAATTTTATAACTTTAATTTTTTTGTATTAATTCATTTTCGTCGATCCAATGTAGAACATTGAATTATAATTTTTTGGATTTCATATTCTTTTCTTTGGTTAATTTCAAAAGTTTCCCCGCAACCTAATAATATTACTTGAACGATAGCGAGGCATGTCCTGCGACCTACCTCGCTTGCAAAACGAGTTTGCCACAAGTTCGCCGTGACAACTAGCGCCACCCCTCCTTGCAATGCAAGCTTGCTGTGAGTTTTCAAAGCAAGCTTGCTGCAAAGATGATAGCACAATAAGAGATAATTATCTTTGTCTCTGTTTTAAAAAACATCCGATTTTCAATAGCATCTCCTAGACCGCCCTTCTTTTTATTAATTCAATAAATCAATGATAATTTGTGAAAAAACTAACTTTTTTATAAAAAAAATTTTGAAACATTTTATTTTTTTACTAAATATAGAAATCGTACTTTAAAGAAAACTATATCGCCTTTTTCTTAAATTTGAAATTTTAACGATTATAAACAAAATTAAACCTAAAAAACAGTCAATATTTGTTGAAAAATAATAACTTACAGTTTGTCCCATTTTAAAAGTAATTACTTCTGAACTCTAATTTCATAATTTATTCCACTAGCAAAACGTAGTTATTAGCAAAAATCGCTCTCTCTCTTTGACTTCAAATCGTATTGTCAACTCAAAATTTAAAAAATTGATGAAATCAAGAAAACAGTTTAAAATAAATCGTATAGATGCCGATCTATCAAAGCGTAGTTATTAGCGAAAATCGCTCTCTCTTTGACTTCAAATCATAATCAGTGGCGGACTGGCGAGGTTGCCAGCTTGCCCGATGGCAAGCGGGCCCCCTTAAACAGAAGACAATTTGGGCCCCCAGGAAGTGTGGGAGAGAAAAAAGAACTATTGCTCTATAGTAAGCTTTTCTAAATCAAACAAATAAAATAGCCCTTCGTTGGGGATTTATTGCCGTCGTAATTCGACCGGCCGAACAGCGGGTGCTCGAATACCGACCAAAAACGCATACGCAATTACAACTTCCCGTAGGAACTGTACTGAGTTCTCTGTCCACTTCCTTTGACCTTCGGATCATTTACAGATGTTTTCCCGGAATATTGCAGCCATCGCACAAACCCTCGGGCTATTAAAACCAGGGCTATACTAATCTGCTTTTGTAAGGGTACCTCTTTTGTCCAAAGTCTAGCCGCAATGGGGTCAATTCACGGTCACGTGACAAATCAAAAATGGCGGCGATTAGAGCCTTCTGCGGATCTATTGAGGGTCTCTCCGTAACGTTAATGGACTTTATGCATGTGACGTCACATCCATCGACACATGACCATCCGGCAACACCCAGCGCTCAATCTTAAACAGCTGATGTTGTGTTTATCCTTGTGATGTGCATATCAACTATATGTTGGATGCCAGTTAATAAATGGTTAATTGAATTACATACTCAGTTTGATTTTGCATTTTATTTCAGATTCTTGGTGCTAAATGCAAATGTCCTGGTGGTACAATTCCTTCTTCATCTAAGCATGTTTTTTACTGTGCTTACTTTTATTATTCTCATGTTGATATTCTTTATTAAATATTACCTCATTTAAAGATCAATATTATCAGATAAATTTCCTTTATTTTATTTATACAAAAGAGTATGAAAAGTTTAATTTTTATCTGGAAAACTCTAAGTTATTAATAAAAATGAGAAATAACTTCTTAAAATGCAATTTAAATTTACAGAAATAAGATGTTATATACACAGATACTTTTTTATTTATAATATGTATATTATACATTCTTTTAGTAGCAAATAAATTAGTTTAGCATTGTAATATGTGTAATGAGAAATTATATATAATATTGTAATAATAAAATAGTGTAACATTAACCAGACTAAATATTTTTTATCAGCACTTTCATTTTATTGCATTTCACACAGCAAACCATTTTTAACTTAGAAAGCTTTGTGTAGGATATAACTAAGTATACTTAATACACATCTCAAAATTGCTTTGCTAACTTGGAACACATATAGCAATAGCTTTTAAGGTTATTATTATTCCCAGTTGTATTATACAGCATTATATTGATAAAAATACACGAATGCACAAATGTTTAAATTATATTACATACTGTGTCACCAGATGACTTAAAGTAACAAAAAAAAAAAGAATGTTTGTTTTTTTATTTGCTGTTGAAAAGGAACCATACATCAAAGAAATTGGGTATGATGATGAGAAATGGCAAGCATTCATGAAAAATTAAGTAACTTTTACTTTTCTATCCCTTTAAAAAATATAATGAAACAGTCTGCTAGCTTTCAAAACCTTCTTTTTGCTGTAATTGAATGTTTTGCATATATGGTTCATCAAAGATGGTGAGGATGG